>JANPWX010000510.1:1687940-1824001 GCA_024734555.1 Trochalopteron elliotii
GTGGAGGGAGAGCCCCTGGCGGTGCCCGGCGCTGGGGCGGCCGCCGCCCGCCCTCGGCCGGGGTTGCGGGGTCTGGCCGTGCCGCGCAGGGCTCGGGAGGAGTTGGCCCGGTTCGGTGCACGGGTTGGGGTTCACAGCGCCTGCACCTGTAGTACCTCCGGTGGCTCAGGAGGTGGATGGCGACAGAGATACACCGAAATTCCCTCCTGCTGGGGTTTTTTTCTAAGCCCACTTTCCAGTCCGGGGGTGCCGCGCGGGTGCTCCTACCGCCGCCTGCCCCGGTCCCTCCCCGCCCGACTGCTGCCGGCTGGGGTCAGCAGGATCAGGAAATACGGGCTCCGTGGAAAGAGCTTCATCGGAATAAAACGCAGCATTCAGTTTGGGGCTTTTGTTTGTTTCCTCCCTGCCCCCTAGTTATACTCATACACCGGCTCTTCATATGGAGAACATTGGAGCCGTTGCCATTCTTCTGAATTTTAATTCATTGAGATTTAAATCATTGCACATTATGAGGGTGTGATGATTTTTGCCAGTAGTAAAAACAATGGAAAGGAAAACAGAAAAGCAGAATGCTTAAGCACTCTGGTGAGATGTGAGACCTGAAAGAGCCTCTGCTGTCTTTTTTCCCCTCTTTTTTCGGTATAGAAATAACATTGCATACTGCAAGGATAACATACCATGTATGCAGTATATCTACTACCTTGTATGCTCCTGGGTGTGTGGGATTGTGCTTCTAATGCATTAAAAAAGTTAAAGACGAAATTGTAACTTTCGACAGATGCATTTGAATATGTAGACCTCTGTATGAAAAACAGCAGAATGCTTCTCTCCCGATTGTATTGTTTAAAACTTTTTTTATATTACAAATGCCTGTATTTAGGTTCATAAACATTATCTATGGCTACCATACCCTGAAATGCAAAATTATTTTAATTTGGTATGCATTTATTTCTGTTCATTATCACAAGATCATCTATATTTATAGAGGAATAGAAATTTATATATATTAAATACCATATTTTTAATTTCTCTGAAATAAATTGAGGTTTTGTACAAAAGTATCTTGTCCATTTACGTATTCCTCTAACTCCTATTGTGTGAAAGCAGTGTATATACTTACTGCAAGATGTGCGGGATTCCTTTTTTCTTTTCTTATGTTGAGTTCACAGTAACAAGCTGGAATTCAGTGTAGGAATTAATTGTGCATTTTGGTTTTTATCTCTGGGCTGGTCTAGATTAATCCTTCAAAAGAAGTAATGTAAACTGTTCAAGATCTCTGACAGGGTATGGTCAGTGGTGTGAAATCCAAGAAGAGATCTGCTATATGGCAGGAGAAGAAAGAAGCTCACCAGTTCTTTTTTGGTGGGTTTGGTGGCTTTTTTTTTTTGTGGGTAGTTTTTTTGTTTGCTTTTATTTTATTTTAATTTTTTTGGTTGCAGAAAAGGGTTTTCTCAACTTAGCCTTTCTTCTCATTTTCCTTTTTACTAAAGTAAAAAAAAATGTTCTCCGTGCTTTAAATGACACTCAAATTATGTTGCAATACTGTCTGAATGTTTGAATTAGTAAAATAGTTTTATTTTCCTGAATTTGGTTAATCCAGAGTTAAGTGTTCATGGAAGCATTTCAGCTTTATGGAAAGTACACACATTCTTTGACCTTACAACACAGTACATTTTTTCCTTTTTTTTCCCCCCTGTTATTCATTGTTTGAAGGACCATTCAGTAAGTGTGGGTTTATTAGGAAACACTGGTTAATTATCAAACTTGATTTTTGATTTTTAGTGCTATAAGCCAGTGTAAAGCATTTCATTCTGTACATTTGGAGGCAGATACAAATGATTTTTGGTTTGTTTACTTTTTTCAAACCATGATGTGTAAACAGCCACAGAGGAGTAAGGGAAGCTTAACAGAATTTCTCTAAGGTGAGACAAGGGGGCAGGGTTTTCTTGTTACTTAAAAATTTGATCTACACAAACTTAGTTCCCGCTTCCTCAGATATTTGGACATTTTTCTCAAGTTTTTTTTTTTTTTCTTTTTTTTTGGGGGGGGGGGGGGAGTGGGTGGTGTATTTTAGCATTTAAAATTGTGCTGGTCAGCACTCTGCTAATGACCTGAAGTACAAGCCATTCGCTTTCAGTTGCAATGGGATTCTTTTTGGTCAGTATAAAATTACATTTCAGCCGTTTTGGCTGATCTGTTTTCTTGCAACAATGTATGGGATTTATTTATGGGTGGGAGAACACATTTATTTGTTACAGGGATGTTGTATTTATGGTAAAAACAGGAAGAGCAGTTTTTAAAAATACTTCTCAGAAATGAATAATGGATTTTTTTCTACAAGAAGTAAAATGTCAGTATTTACAGCTCAAGATTTGCAGCAGATATGGATCCCCTTTGGTTCACTGGAATTTTGTTTTTTCAGAACTAAAGCTCCGTGTTCAATCTTGGCTATTTTAATAAATATACTAGAGAGTGCAATATGTTCACAAATCTGTTGAAAGAGCACCCCCTGCTTTTTTGTTTGCTAATTTTTGTGACCCTTCACAGGGCAGTAATTTGCAAAGGTCACAGTCATCACTGAATGCTGTGGTGGTATCTGTGTAGCTCTTCCAATTTTTATATTTTATTTTTCAACACAATGGTATTTCAGATGCTTTATTAATAAGATACAAAGATATCTTTTGCATAGGGCATCAGTAATGGTTTGCTATTGGAAAGAAATCTGTCCATTGCTCCAGGGTGTTTAGATGGGGGGTTTTACAACAGTCTGGGTAATTGATGTGCCATGGTTACTAGAGAAAGTATCAATATAAGTAGAAAGTATCAATATAAGTAGTAAGTGGAAAGTATCAGTATACAAAGAAGCAGTTTTTCCCACTTCTCTTGTCCCTGACAAGGTTAATATAAGAACAAAACTGGTATAAGGAAGTTTTTTGTGCTGAAGTTCTTGTTTAGGCATTCCATACTCAGCAGCTTTGCTTTCTCTCATGGGATATATTTATACCCTGAAATGAAGGGACACCCAAAATCACCATTCCCCTGAAGAGGGCTGTAGCCTGAAGAGCTGGGGATGTTGATTTACTCTTCATCCTTCAGTAACAGTAATGCTCTTTAATGTAGTGGCAAATTTGTGGTATTGGAATGAAATTATATGCTGTTTCCATAACAAATCCTATTGGGAAGGAGTAGGTTTTCTGGTTTGTTCATATAGTAATGCCCAAAATTTCTGGTATATGCACATATTTGTGTGTGTTTGTGTTTTGTTTGGTTTTGGCTTTTTTCAGTAGAGGGGTAAGACAGGACTGAAATCTAGTGGCCTCAATTCTGCCTTCTGGATGATGCCCACCCTTCTGCTGCCATCCCTTTAACCTTTTTAATAAAATGATTATTCAGAGTGTTGGTAGGTACGTATGAGAAGAGACTGCTGTTTATTTACATGATGAGTATTTTTCAAAATAGGCTATGGGCTAGTATCTCATCAGTCCTTTGCCAATCCCAGTCACAAGAGACAACTTCCAGAATGACACTGTAATCCTTTTTAAAGGTGTGCACCCTGAAGCTGACCAGAGAAAGTAATCCTGAGTTTGACATGACACACTTTAAAATTATTGAGAATACTCTCGCAAGAAGTTTGCATTTGTGTGATGTAATCTTCCACCCCACTACTGCATGGCCTCAGAAAGTGCTTCAGCTAGCAAAACTCAAGACAGATGAAGAGGTGCTAAGTCAAGCATTTAAATCCTTACCTATAAAATTAAGGAAACTGAGGCACAGCTCTGTTTTTATCATGAATTTACTCTCTAGTGCTCAGGCACTGGAATTGCATTTTATTTGATAGATGTTTACAATGACAGCACTACATGACTGGCAATACTGTGCAAAATCTGAGTATCAGCCTCAACCCCCTTTTAATTCTCCTAGATTTTATTGGTTGCTGTTTGCATTGCTGGACCCAGAGCATCATTGCTTGCATGTTGTGCAAACTTGGAGTCACGGATCGTATGGATTCTGAATTCAAATGCTGTTTCAAAAATGCAAGTCAGTAATCTGCTTAGACACATTAGAAGAGAGGGTTGCCCTTGTGTCCATAGTTGTGAGAGTTTTTCATATTTGTAAATCTCTTGCCTCTGTTGTTCAGTTGAGCTGTAAGGCTTAGGCAATGATTCATTTGGAGAAAGAGAACAACTTTTTTCTTGCTTTGGACTGACTCCTTTGCGGTTTCTGTGTTTACAGCATAAAAGGGAAATGCTTTGTTTTGAAGCTCCTGATCAATTTTGAAATAGCAGTACCATAATTTAAAAATGGCTTAGCAGGTTTAGGAAGCAAGGCTTGTCTTACAGCTGAGACCTTGGTTTCCACAGTTTAGCTTTTAGAAGTCTACAAGTATTTTAAGATGTGAAATAGCTTCTTAAGGACAAACTAAGCATGCCAGGATTGGGTCTTGGACACATTGCCAGTATTATGAGCCCCATATTAATTTGTGAATGTTATTAAACACTATCACCACCCAGTGATGGTGTTAAAGCAGACTAGATAAGCCCTGTAAGATAAAAGGAAAGGCATAATTGCATTTACATGCCAACTTAAATTCATTCTGGACCTTTTGTTTTTTGAGGTCACTAAATGGAGAAGCAAATGTAATTTCTGTTGTATGGGAGAGATTTCAGTGAATTAGCAAAATGGACTTTAATAAATAAACTTTAATAAACAATATGTAATTGCAAGTGTAACATCTTCCAGATAAAAGCAATACCACTTTGATCAGTTGTAGGCAATGCTTTAAAAAAAATTTAATACTTTAAAACGTGCTGAATTTGTAGGTCATGACAAATGTTTCAGATCCCAACCTGTGTTTATTCTAAACTTCCAGTGTAACCACATCAGAGAATCTTCCAGGCATGAGGTCTTGCCCTTGTTTGCATTCAAATCAGCAGCATTAAGTTGCTTATCTTGAAGTTGAGTAAATAAACTCTAGTTTTCTACTCAGACAACGCTTAATGAAGACCCAGACCCACATTCAGCTACCAACCTCTTATGAAGTGAGGCCCCCACAAGCTTTGCCTTTTCTCTGTATCCTAAGGCTTTGTTGCAGTGTGTGAGAAGTATTGGGCATGACTGAGCTTCACTAAGGTGAAAACTTCACAATAACCATTAAACTGATGTAAGCATGCTGCATTGGGAGGCTTGTGCCAGCCACCACGTAAAGTATTTTTGATGGGTTGTCTTAGAAATAACTTCTTCTGGAATGCTGAGGTGATAGACTTTTATTTGCAATGAGCTGTCATTTGGATGGTTGCATTATTAGCGGTCTGCAGCATTTAATAAGGTGTTATCCTAGACTAACATAGAATGATACCCTATGTTGAAAGTGCAGCACATTAGGTGGAATTTGTCCTCCTTGTGATATCACCCAGGATCCCTTTGGGTGAGAGAGAAGGGTATTTCTGTCTAGTTCTAGTATATCTTGGCTAATATTAATTACTTGCTGCAACACAAATTTAGAAATATTTGTGGGATAGTTTAATGACAAAGACCACAAGAAAAATGAAAATGTCCCATATCCCTCAGGTGGGATATCTTGATGCCATTTTGTTGCACACTCGTTTATATAATTCAGATCCCATGTAAGTGTTTTACATTCTGTGACCCAATGCTAGTCTCACTGGCTGTGTTTACCTGAGACAAAAAGTATCACTCAGTGATGCTCTATGACTAGTCATGTTGTCTTGTTCAGGTTAAGTGCTATTGCTTTGTTACTGGTAACTTTGAGTTCCACTACCAGGCTCAGAATAGTACAGAAGGGCAGGACTGCCAGCCACAGGACTGTGCAGTCTATTTGAGCAACACAAGAACATGCCAGCCCCCACCTGGCATCTTGCCCACCTCTGGTTAAATGCCTGTAGCTCCACTGGGCACTGGTCGGTCATTCTCACTCAGAGGTAGTGTTGGCAAACTCCATGGATATCCTACTGGCAGCAGTGCTGCCGAGGCTGTGCTGAATTGGCTCATTTTCCTGGCTGTCCAAGCCATGTGCTGGCTCTTTTGTTTTTCCCCCACCTGCCTAGTTCAGAGACTATCCTGGCTGCTCTTAATCCCTGCATTTGATGGAGGAAATTACAGGTAGTATGTGCCATTACAACATCCCCATCCTACTGTTCTACTGCTCTCTTGCCTGTCATTATTGGGTAACTCCTCTGGAAGTGTCCTTGCTCCAACCATTGTCAGAATATAACTTGGTCAGATCCCCATTTATTGTTGAGAACTGACTGTGCAGTGTGCATCATATTCATCATAAAACCATTGCTGTTCAGAGAAGTGACTTACTCTCAAGGTGTTTGAGAGTTTACTCCTGACGTTTCACTTTTAAATACAAGCACAAATACTTTCCCAAAGGAGCTGATCTTGAATTAATACTGAGAGTACAGAGTGGGCGGGTAAAAAATTTCCAGTTGTTCAAATTAAAATATTACTGTGGTAAATTCACTCCATGTGAAATTGAGAAGGAAAGGCTGCAACACACCTTTATGATTGCCTTCAGGAAAATGAGTTTCATTTATAGCCTTCTCATCTACAACTGCATCTAAAGAGGAAATAATAATAAAAAAGCCAACACAAAACCTCAAGGGGAGTTTCTCAAAATATTTCTATAAATGAAAAAATTGCAGGAAAACCAGCTCATCACAAAGTCAGTTTTTGCAATGAGTCTTGTTACCTTCTTGGTACTTATTTTTTCTATAATGGTGAAAGCGTCACTTTTATTTTCTGTGAATGGGAAGGGTAATTAGTCTCCTCTTAGCATTAAGCTGTCTCTTAAAAGACTGTAAGTAGTTTATTTATTTACTTCTTAATTAAGAAAATAGCTATTCTAATTCTGAGGGAAGTGAAAGAAAATTTTGCAACCTGCTCAAACGTTTAGCATTTTGTAGGATTGGGCACTTCACGGTTAACAAAATTAATAGAAGGAAGTGGTGCTCAGTTATAAGAAAATGGATTCTAACCAATTCCAGTAAAGAGTGGCAACTGGGATGACTTAACTCAGTGTCTGAGCACCACCTCCACTTCCTGACAGAAAGAAGTGCAGTTCTGGAGTGGTGAAGCATACCAGCTCTCAGCCCACATGTGACAGCAAATGGGGAGTGCTGTGCTGAGCGCTGCTAAGCCTGGAGTCTTTGGTGTTGTGTTGGGGCTGCTCTCCCCAGGTGTGAGGACATGGGGGAGAGAGATTTAAATCAGGGCCTGGGTAGGCAGCTGGCTGTGGTGTGCAGGCAAGGAAAGATCAGAGAGGCAGGAGGAGGAGGAGGAGGAGGAGGAACTGTAAAGGGGGAAGGCACTAGGAGATGGTTGGTTTGAGATCTTGAATTGGGAACTTGCGGCAGTGCAGGATTTGTGCCTCTCTTGCCAGAGGTAGCTGAAGACCACCATAACTCACATGTGGGAAGGGAATGGCTTTCTAGAGCATGCAGAAACCATGGGCAGGTCCTCCAGCACATGCTCCAGAGTCATGGAAGGTAGAGGCAGAGATTCCCTGGGTGACTGGGAATCCCAACAAGACAAACCCTCTGTTGCATCCTGGAAGAGGGACAAGCAGAGTGGGCTGCAAAGCTGGGGCTGAGGCAATGGTAGGATGGGGAGCAGGGCAAGGCGAGGAGCCCAGCCAGAGCCAGCTCCCTCTAGATGGCAACCACAAGGCTTCCACAGGTTTCCCTAGATCCTGTTTTCCACTCCAAGATTAAAAATCTCCCTACAGGGAAAAAATGGAAAGGAAATTTTGTGTGGTCGGCTTTACTATGTTTCCAGCTGAATATTTCCATAGGAGTGGGCAGCTGGGCCCAGTGTTTCTTAAGATATCTTTACAGTAAGAGTAAAATCCCGGCTCTGCTGAAGGCAACGGGCAATTGTGAGCCTCCCATTGGCCTCCTGAGGGCTGTAATTTCATCTTGGCTTCAAGATGTATTAGGAAGTGCATGGAGGTCCTGGGAACAGAAAAAAAGGAAAGTCAAAACCAAAGATTTCTTATCCAAAAATTGTTCATAGTGCTTAGTTAGTTTCATCAGAATTCAAAATGTTTTCTGTGTTTTTCTGATCCTATTTACTAAGGTTATATAGGTACTATCCAGGGGCAGACATTATCTAAGCATCTGAGTAATTCAGTACCTCAGTCCTCTGTTTTGTAAAAAAGAGGTTAGTTTCTCAAAAATGATCAGTTACCAAATACTTATTTTGGTTTTTTCCTTGAAAAAAAAAAGGTAGTAATCTCTGTTTGAAATGGGGCTACTTTTACTTCTATGTGTGCTGACAATCTGAATGTCTAGACGGTGTTTTTTCTATCATTTGGTTTTACAATTCTTTGTAAAAGTCATATTTTATATTTTCTCAGAAGTGTTGTTTTCCTGCAGCAGTTCTGGAAATAGCTTTTTTGTTGCAGCCAGTAAGTGGATTTGTAAGTACCATTTGTGAAGGCAGCCTGGAGAGCAGGCACAGGCAAACTGCAAAACAACTTAAGTTGTGGAATTAACACTTCACGATGACACCCATTTAAAATATTCAGAGATTGACTCAGCCTGCCCATGTTACACAAATAACATGCTTGGCTCTGAATGATTCAAGATCTTATCTGCTTTCAACACAAGTTCACTGCGGAGGGCCTGATCCTGTTCTCATTAACCTACAAAGGGGTTTTGCTGCACACTTCAAAGAGAATTACATGAGCAGCATTTGCAATGAAGCACACATGGTTCCTGTATCTTTTCCCTTTTTGATTTCTCTTTTTAAAAAATTATATTCTAAACTACAACAAAACAAAACAAAACAAAAAAAGTAGGCTAGGAAGCAGTCAAAATAAAGCTGCTGTCTTGTTGAGCTGTGTTGTTGCTTGAGAGCTTTGTTTGTTTGGAATTCTTAAGTGCAAACTGAGAGTAGAAACCAGAAATAGCTGAGAAGGGTTTGGTTATATTTGTAGCAGAGTTTACTCCATTCCCATCATCTCCCAAATGGGAGCCTTGCATGGCACATGGTATTTCTTTGCACCTTGCACAAGTATTTGCAGAGATCTGGAGCAGAGCCAGTGTGTGCAGCCACTGATAATGTATCCATATAAACAGCGGTGCCTATGGGGTCACTGCACACAGCTCCTCTAAGCTCTGCGAAGGGAACCACATTCCTTCTTTGTTTTCCCTGTGCACAGCTTTTGCAAAGGAGGAGACATATGGAAGAGGGATGGGATAGAGCAACCATTGGGGATTTTGTTTGGTTTTCTGTTTCTTCTGTGCTGTCATATTAAATAAGAGAATGAGTTCACCCATATTTTGCACTTATGGTTTTATTGCTTTGTAGAAGAAAATCCTTGTGGCTGTACAAAGTTGCTGGTTCCTTTGGCAGAGCGAGCAGCAAGCATAATGTTCAGCCATTCAACACTTCAGGTGTTCTAAAATCCCTCTTGGTGGTAGAAGGGCATGGCACTCCAAAGGCATCACCCACTGTGGTGTACAGTAGTGGTGCAGAAGATCCATCCCTCCTGTGGAGTCCCAGAGAGACTCTTTGTCTCTACTGTCCCCTTTCTTCCATCTCCAGGCCTCAGTTCAGATGCTGATCTCTGCTGCCCATGTTTGACCATAAAAAAGCCAAACAAAATCATCATCTGCTTCTACCTGAAACCCAATGGTAATGAGATGGTGACAAACTCAGGCAGTTTGTCAAACTACCATTGTTTCCCAAATTCAAACTTTTAGACTTCAGTTTAAAGGGTCTTGCATTCCCGTTTCCTGTTCTCTGAAGCTTGCTTACTTGGTTTTAAAACTATGAAGTCATCCTCTGTGGGGGATGCTCTGTGCTGTCCTGAGGGAGTAAGCATGAATGAGCTTGCTTCTAGTCTTTGAGGGATTTTTTCCCCCCTGCCCTACTGTTGCCCTGTTTGATTCTCCGTCAGCCTTGCCAACTCCTCACCATGCCAGAAGATGGTTTCCTTACCCCCATGCTGCAAACACCCTCTTCCCTCCTGGCTGTGGGTAGGCATCCCACCAAGCTGTTTCCTTCTCACTTTGGCAAGACCTCCAACAGAAAAATTGAGGCAAATGACATGTGGGGACATGAACCTCTGTTCTTTTCTCCACCACAGCTACCTCAGTCACTGGAAACTTTACTGTTTTCTGATGGGTCCCAATGAGTGTGACCATCTCAGCCTGTATTGCTCTCCACAATTATTTATTGAAATGCAATGAGAATCTGTCTGCAGTTCAAGCTTAGCAAGCTCAAGTGGATTTAAAATTTGGGTCTAAGGTCAACAGATTAGGAATAGGACTCAAATTTTCTGTATCTCCTATTAAATAAGTTATTCTGAGGATGTGGCCTCTCTTTTTTTCACAAAGAAACTGGTAAGCATCTGAGGTTTCTCATAATGCAAGATGGGAAGAATCTGAAATTGAAAAGTTTCTGAGGACAGGTAGGTGACGTGTTTTCCAAGCCTTAGTAGGTGACCTCTTTTAGGTTCTTGCACTCTGTGCTGTCTTCTTTCTGGTGTCAGAAGAACCCAAAAACCTTTCTGAAAATTTGTTTGGATGGTTCCGCTCTGAGTCCCTCTGGTGGGTGTCATCAGGGATGTTTGTGGGGAAGCCCAGAGAGCACTCTAACTACTGGTGTGAAGACTGGGGCAGCAGCCTGCCTGTCAGATGCCACAATGTGCAGTAGTTAGTTGGGAATGCTTCAGGGGTGAGCACAAAGGAGCCCTGCCCTGCTGCCTCTCTGCTCCTCCAGATTAAAAAGGATGTAAGGAAGGACAGCACACAAACGTGACAATAGCTAGTTAAAAAAGCCTTGATGTTCTTCTATGGTGTTCCTAATGGAAAAGAATGATTTTAGATAATCACAAAAACATGTCCTGTGGCAAAAAACAATCTCTGCTACCTCTGAGTCTGTTTAGAAGATGACATGCTCTTGGCAAATGCTTCAATAGCCACTGAAATGCCCAATGCATGTTAACGATCTAACCAATAAGTTATAGGTTCCTATTTTTTTTTGATTCATTGAAGAACACTGACAAAACTGCAAACATATGTTTCTGCTGCTAAAGCTTAGTCTTATCACAGTTCTAAAATGTGGAAAATCAATTACATGCCTTGAATTGCTCCCTTTATTGCTATAAAAGAATTTCTTCATTCTTTCAGGATAGTGTACACTTGGTAACATCTACTGCTAACAGGCTGTTAGGACTTTCTGCTAAATTAATACACTACAAGTAAACTAAACAGAAGGCCAGTGGAATGCTAAACATCCACTTTCTCCTCTGTTGTGGCTGTGCTGCAGCTTGGGAAACCTCAGCCTTGTTGCTACAACATCTGGACAACATTTGGGGCTGTCTCTCAAGTGCACGGGTGTGCACCTCCGGTGAATTTTAACTTTCAACATCTCTCTGCCTCTAATCTATATTTAATGTTTCATGACTAGTAGTCAAAGAAACTTCAGCTAAATATCAGGTTGGAATGAAAATGATCCTTGGGAAAACACTAATTTTCAGCATTCGCTGGCAAAGTATCTGTGACAGAGACATTCCCTGGAGATTTGTAGTCCATTCTCTCACAGTAATAATAATTAAGACTCGTGATTACTGTGCCCACATAATCAAAGATCGCTTCATAAAATGTACTCCCTAAAGGGACGAATTCCCTGCTCCTAACTGGATGTCAGTCAGAGGGATCAGCACCCCCAGGGATCTGGAGTCTTTGCTTGCCCTTTTCATTACCGTGTTGTTAGCATTGTGTTGCTTCATATTCCTCTCAATGCAAATGAGTAGGTAATCATGTGTAAATCGTGCCCTCCAGAAGGCACATGTAGTGAGGTTTTTTTCCCCAAATCTACCACAGGGATTTCTCACATGGAACATAATTACATCTCTGCCATATGGGCTCATTTATATTCTGTTACAGGTTAAGCTAATACGACTCAGAAATATGCTAAAAATACCTCAAAGTATTTTGAGCACTGTCAAAACACTTGTCATTTCTTTCTTGCCTGTTTGATTATGAATGACTTTATATTTATTTAGAGATCCACAGTGCCAAGTAACTTCAGAAAAACAAGATCAGACCAGTCTGTGTTGCCCAGTGTCCAAAAAATACTTTAAATTCTCTCTCATTACATCCTTCTTCAGAAATGGCAAATAGGTGGGTGAACAATGAGACAGAAAAGCCTCTAAGACTTATTTACCTGCAGCAACACCTAAGTGGGTTTTGGATTTCCCAGGAGGGAAGGAACATCCCTTTCAGTCACGTAGTTTTCTCATCATGAGGCAAGACTGAGTCCGTGTTTGATGTAATTACATTGTCGTGACAAAGCCATGCTTGCACTTCAGCCATGATAAAAGTACAAACCTCTCTGCCCACAGAGGCAGAGCTACTGTGGAAATAACTGTGGCCTAAAAAAATTATGGTAATATAAGGATAGGTCACCTTTAAAACTGGAGCCACTGAAGATTATGATATTTTTTCCAGAATGGAAGTACTAGATATGACTATGTTATTTTTCAATTTCATCATAAATGTTTCATTTCACTATATGATTTTATTTGACAAGATTTTTAAATCATTATTGCTTCACTGATTTTTTAAACTAATACTACTAACATCTCTGAATGAAGTCTGAGTCTACTGCAATCAATCTTAATTTTATTCTTTTTATTCATACATTCAGTATTTTGCCCTTTGATCAGGTTTCCTTTATTCCACTAGCTAAGAAGGAAACATGTATAAAGTAATACACAGGTAGGAAGATTAGGGCAGAGGATGGGAGAGGACCTCATTGGACCTGCACATGATACTTCAGATGATACTTTGCAAAAGCAGTGCCTTAACTTTTGCTCCAAAGAGATGCTGGTAAGAAATTGGATCAGAGTTTTGAAAATAGCAGCTATATGTATCCTATAACCAGGAGATAAAATTCAGTCCTGCTTTATAAAGTCCTTTGAGGTTTTCAGTGATGGAAAATTCTATGTAGCTATAAAATCCATTCTATAACTATGAAATAAATTCTGGTACCTTTCTAGAATTGAATAATATATTTCAGAGTGTTGTCAGGAAGTGTTTGCTTTTTTTTTTTTTTTTTGCTTTCTGATTTTATTATATGATAGCATAACCTTTTAGATTAGTCAACACTAGAATACTAAACTCAACCTTTCCTGAATACTTTTTGCATGTTTTCAGAGAACAATAATTATTGCTAACACCTCGTGCTCAGACTTCTGTGCAACAAAGTATGTAAGCAACTAACATTAAGTGTATGAAAATCCCCTTGAAGTCAGATACTTATGCATTTTTCTGGATCAAAGCCTAGAAGCTACAATGTCTGTAATTGTGCAAACACATCAAACTCAGAGGAGAGCGTTTCTGTGGAGTTTAGCTTGTTCTTAAAAGACATCTTTCAAAATCAGCTGAAACAACAGGGTTTTGGTCAGAGCTGTGTACCAGTCATTCCTGGATAAGGAGAACAGTCTGACTGTGTTTTTAGTGTAGAAGGGGAAAAATTCAGTCCAACTACGAGTTTATTACCCAAGAAAAGTATTTCGTAATTCCTGAAGCAGTGTAAAGGACACTACAGTGATTTCATACATTGAAGAGGCATTAAAAAAAGAGTGATCTCCTGGGTTGTAGAACAAAGAGAAACAAATTTCAAATCTCAGACCTAGCTCCATTAACTGATGTTTTAATTCAGCTGTCATAGATGTTTGATTAAAGAACGTGCTGTACAATTTCTTTTGCAAGTTTTAAGCCCTGATTGTGTGAAAGCATCCTGTGCCCTTGGAAAAACAAGCATCTCTTCACACAACAACTCCACAGCTTGCTTCCTTTTTCTTCAGGCAAGGTTTTTCATTTTCATTCCACAATTTCATTTAATGTAAAATAACAACCGTCACTGTGCACGCTGCACTGAGATTGCTGCATTCATGTCATGGCTTTATGCTCATCCCTGGGCATCCACCACTGCCCGTTGCTGCAGCTCAGTCGGGGTGGTGGCACAAGGTGACAGGCATCCTGACATCCCCTTGTCACACCACACCATGAGCAGAGGCAGCTGGAGTTGGGGGGGACACCAAAGCAGGGAAAAGTATTCCCAAATATTCTGGACAACAATGTCTCCGAGATAGGGAGTGACTGCTAATGTGCCCTCCTAGAGTTCTTCTTTATTAATTGCATGCTGGAAGCAGCAATTTGGTGATATTTGCATTGCATATTTGTCAGCCATATGTCAGTATGTCAATATTTTCCTCCAGAGGGTGGACAGCCATGGATTTTCAGCAGAGATATCTAGCTGGTGCTGCATGTATATGTTCAGTTCTGTGTTCTGGGTGAGGTGTTTATTTGCAGTCAGTAGCTGCATGGAAAGCTCTGGCCTTCACTGGAAATGGGTGCATTTCATCGTGCATATGGTTTGCAGGAATAGGTAAATCAAGAGCTTTTGTATGAAAATTTGCTGTCTAATATCCACACCGATGCTTTAAATCAACCATTTTGGGATAGATAAAGCATCTCATGATTAAGTTTGGATCTTCTTTGTCATTTGATGGATAAATGTGAAATTCTTTTGCTGTCTAATGTGATCTTCTGTCTGCTAATACCCAGCTCTCTGAAACCCTTTGTAAATCACTATAGTTTGCATCATCTGTTTGGCTAATACATAGTGTCTGCTAACACACAGTGTCTGCTTTTCAAAACTGTGTAGATGATAATCTGTTTTAATACCTGTACAAATCAATTAAATTTATTTTGTGCACTGTTCATGAGTTGCCAAATTGAGTGGAGAATAGAAACACTTAGCAGGTGAATCAGACTCTACATAAATGTGCATTGGATGAGCCTTGCAATCTGAGTGGGGCAGGATGTGAAGTTCAGCATTTAATTTCCTCATCTACAAACAGATTTAAAAAAAAGCTTCCAGAAAAAATACAGGGCAGAATTGTTGAGCCCTTACTCATGTTACTGAGTAGATTCCTATTGGATTTATCCCACTGGAGCTTCATAATATCAGCTCCAGGGTGGTTGAAAGGATGCAGAATTTCTTGCTAGGCACTTTGATGCTTTGTCTACTGCAGAATGTAGGCAGGATATCTTTTGACCTCCTCACGGGGCCAGAATTCTGATTTCTCTTTGCTGTTTGTGATCAGCATCACTGCAGTGTAGTTTAGGATCCCATAAATATCCAAACTGACTGGTGGCAAAACTGATGGGTGTGCTGAAGTACCTGATGGATTCTGCAAGAGGATTTGGGTTCAGTCTTCAAGCCTGTATACCCCAGCTTTCAAGCCTCCATTTTAAACTCTGTGAATTCCATCATTTGCAAAACAAAGCTTTCTTAAATAAAAATTATCTGCCTCCATTTCTCCCTCACACCTAGCCCCCTGCAGATAAAATGTAGTTGCGCTGGGAAAATTTAAAGTTGACTGTGACCATAATGCTTTTTACTCACAACTAAAATCCATATTTAAGCACTGACACAGATGGATTTAAGAATAAATTGCTAAACACATTTCAAAATATGGGGGTAGGAGGATGGAAATCAGTGCCAAGACACTGTTGTAAGGCAAAGTGTCTATCAAGTGAGTGATGCTAAAATTTTGCAACTTAAAACACTGCAGAAAAGGTCATTGTCAGAGGGGAGATGGATTGATTCATCCCAGTATTACAATAGTATTCCTGATTGCAGGTAGTTGAGGACAGTTTTAATTTTAGAAAGAGCAGTATAGCTTTTGTTCACTTGGTCTCTCACTTGTGAAAAAAAAAATCCCTCCTCCCATACATTCTTAGTCTTTGTTAAAATACTCCATGGTATAAAACTCCTTGGATAGGAGTTTTACCAAGCAAAAATGAGTAAGTATTTTAAGATCGTTCCTCTCAAAAAAGGGAATTACATGTCCATACCCTTCTAGCTCTTTTGGGGAAGAATTGTTCTGGATAATGCAGAAAGAGAGCAGGCAAGCTTTTTATTTAAAGGTAAATGTACCAGAATTCTTTCAATTTATTGAGAACTTTTATTAGAGGCATTTTATTACAGGCATGGTCTGTTTTTCCACTAGCTTGCATCCTACATGACTGCTTGCACCAATGAAGAGAAATTGTTAAGTGATATGCATTTTTACTGTGCCCTTGCTTAGCAATAATGCTCATAATACGGAAGGTAGTGCAGCACTCAAGATGTACACGCATTTACCAGGATAATTATTATCCTCAAATATTAATGTGATTTGAATTTAAATGAACAGAGGATTGCAGAAGCAATGTCATGTCTTCATCTCCTGGTGGGGAACAAGAGTTCTAATGTTGCAGCTCATAGCTCAGAATCCAATGTCATATTGACCATGAAACCCTCAAATGACACTGACCTCCATCACTGCTGTGTGAGCTAGACTTGACCTGGTGACCTAGAGGCTGAAAGGCCATACATATTCTTTTATTTTGTGTGCCATTCACTATTAGATACTCTTTTAAATTCTATTCAAACTCTCATATGCTACACACCACTGTAGCTGAATGCTTTCAATAGAATTGTTCTGAGGGGGCAGAAGGTAACAAGACTCAGGTGTTATTTCCAGTTTTCCTTTCTCTTCCTGTACATGGACTTTTCTGGAAAGTTAGAGACTTTTTTATTTTTTTTCCTTTTTTCCTTTTTTTTTTTTTCCCCTTTTTTTTTTTTTTTTTTTTTTCATTTTTTGCTTTTTTCTAATGGAAGTGGATTAGGGAGCTTGTCAAACACACAGAACTGTTCAAATGCTGTCCGCAGCATTGACTCTGCTTCCTGGAAGGATCTCTGTCTTACATAAAAGACATTATTCCTTGTTACAGAGAGATCCTTCATGCCAAAGTAATTCAGTAGTCAAGTACATTCCTTGCCTTGAAAAATTTTTTAAGCCATTTAATGGGAGCATCAGTCTGAGGAGAATCTCTATAGGCAGTCAATGTAGTGAGTGGTCAGATAATGTTTACAAAACAGTTCATGTCACTGCTGGGAAAGAAGTGGGCTGCAAGTTACAGTTTCCATAGGCGGTCATTTTCTTGATGGATAGACTTGCACTGCCTAATTTTTCATATGTGTAATTCATACATTATCACAGGTATTTTTTACATGTCTTTCCTATTTCTCATGGTTGAGTCAAAGTTAGTGCCCAGCTCTGTACATTCATCTGCACTGAACAGAACAGGCTGAACTCAGGCTGGAATTCAGCACTGTGAGGTTTGTCCTGCCTCCATCAATATAAGGTTAACAGACCAAAGTGTAAACTTTGGCTATTATTGCATATTAAAAAAAAAAGGCATGAATTTTAGCTGTGGGATAACTTCACAGAGAAATGAGAATAACCCTTAGGATCTTCTACTGCAAGTGATATTTAAGGGGTTTAATGCTAGTTAAAGGTCTGTGGCATGGTGACCCCATTTGCATGTAATTATTCAAAGTGCAGAGTCTTTCAGAAAGACATGGGGCATGTATGTGTACAGCAGGTTAAGTAATATGATGTGCAAGTGGAAATATTATGGGTACAATGAGGCAAAAGCTGAGACTGTGACCCCACTGATTTATGGCTCTCAATACAAGAGCTGGACAAGAAAACTGCACTATGAGTCATCCTGACAGCACTTCAGGACATGATGTGCTGAACTGACTACTAATGGCATGTTTTAATTATGACAGTTTTGAGTCTGGGTAGTGATGGAACTAATCCAAATAGGACAGGAGAGAGCTGGAGGTGCGTGGTGTACTGCAACATGGGTGTCCATGTCATTGAGACCACATGTCACGTGGTCCTGTGTTCCTGGTGGGAGAAAACAATCCTGGTACCATCTGACAGCATGGGTGGTTTAACTGGTTGGCAGTAGGTGCCCAGCACTGCCGTTGTTATCTGCAATTCCCACAAGACTGAATCTTCCTATTTACAGAGTATATTGCTTTTATCTTCCAGACCAGATTGCTTTAATTTCCTGTAGAAAGGGAGCTTTAAACAATAAAAAACAAACAACAAAACAGAAAGTGAAAATCAAATAATTTCAAAAAAAAGTTGCTGGGTAGCAAAGAGGATGAAACCATCTTGCTCTGGTACTATTCTGCATCTGCACTGAAGCACAAGACGGCAGCTGCCTTGGAGCTGCCTCCACAGCAAGGAAAGACATTCATCTACATTTAAAGATTCAGTGCACAGAAAGCAGAATGACAACATCTCCTCTCATTTCCATGCCCAACAACATACACTCCAACACACAGCTATGCTTCTTCTACAGTATCCCTTTATTTTCCTTTATCTCCCCTTTTCTACCCCCTTCCTTCCTCAAGTCCTTCTTTAAGCTTTATATTTTCTTGTGTTTAATTTGGAACTTACGTTATTCAGTGAACAAATCCTTCTCCCTTTGTCTCATTAGAGCCTTCATTGCTTTACATCCACTGGGAAGAACTGATCCAGTTATCTCCAAATTATATGTCAAGAGTCTGCAAGCCTGTCTTCACAGATAAACTGGAGAGCACCCCAACTGGTATAAATACAGGACATAGCATTTTCTGCTCCTTTCAGCAGTACGTAATGATTACCCAGTTTTACTATAACATCAGATGCTGCCAGAGGGACCAGTATGCCCTGCCATTCCCAGTATTCAGTCATGAAATGGTGATTGTTATTGTCTGTTATTTTATATTAAAGTAGCAATTAACCCACTCAGAACTTGATATCTCCTGTTCAAGCAGAGAAGATGGTTTCACTCACTGGCTTCTCATGAACTAAATATAAGACAAGAGAAAATAGATATATCCAGCAAGCAGATATCATGGGAAATGGTTATTGATGTAATGAGTCACAGAAATGCCTTGCTATGATTTCTGCATGCTCCTTTCTGGCTGCAAAAGGCAGAAACCTCTCTTGTTGGATTTTATTTTGTTTGCAAAGTAACAAGCTCTCCCTCAGTCACATCTGTTCTTTCCTTATACCTTTGCATCTGATTCAAGATCAGTGAACGTAGCAGTGCATCCCTTCCTGGAAGGGAGACCCAAGCAGCAAACACAGTGTCTTCAGCAAAATGTAGACTATCTAATTTTCTCTCAGTATAAGCATTAGAGTAAATATAAAGCAGCCATGTCCTTGGACAGCAGGGTGCTCCACTCAAGCAACACTTCTTCAACAGTTTCTGATATCTCCATTTTACTGTCATCATGAGTTTTGTAGACTGGGACAACACTGCTAGCACCCTGGTAGTCCTGCGATTGTACTTAGGAATAAGCTGCCAAAGAACATCTTACTCCATTAATGTAATGGTGTGTACATTTGCTTTACTTGATCTCACATAATCCATCAAAATCTTCATGAATAGAAAAGATGGAATCAGCCTTACTGATAGAAATTACATTCCCACTGTTATCTGCCTGACAAATCAACCACTTCACTGCTGAGGGGTCCATATTCCTTTGATTTACAATGTGTTTGGTAAAATTGCACTTCCTGGGAAAGTAGATGTTTAAAATCATTGGTCAGAGAAAGCATCTGGTCAGAGAAAGCATCCAGCCAGAGGCTCTGCTTGGTGTTTGCTTTTGGTTTGCTGTTCGTATCACGTCTCCTGCTTTATTAGAGGAGAGTGACAGAAGGAAAGAAATGAGGAACAGTTAAAAGGATGGAAATCTCATCTTCCTTTAAACATACCTTATTAGAGAGGAGATTGTTTAGCTGTTTATAATTTTCAGTTTTTCAAAAGGAAGATGTTAAACTCTAGAGTACATTCAGTGCCAGGCACTGAAGTGACTGTTTCTTACCATCAGACGAATAAATTCAGGAACAAAGTTGTGGAAGCAGACTGCAGGATCTCTATAACCAAACCTAAGGACTGCTCAGACAAACATCTGCCACAATGGGGTTAACATCAGCAGCCTGGTTTGGATCTGGGGCCTGGACCTCTCCTTGTCCCCTCTGTGGTTACAATTGGAATGTTCAATTAATATTGCTCCCTTGAATTCCCCTGGCTACTTCTGCGTTCCTCGCTTCATCCTTAGAACAAGTGCTGTAATTAACTGTGTGCTGTTGACATACTTGATGAAATAGAAAGGGAAGTCTTGGTAGTGAGAAAAGTGGTTCCTGCCAACACTGAATTTTTATCAAAATTTAATGAAAGCTATTTGGTAAAAAGTCCCCAGTTGCAGGTGCTGTGAATGAGGATTTTTCAGTGTCAGATAAGAAGCCTTCAGGGGGCCCTTAGACAAGGTGAAGCTTAGTGCTTGGACACTGCCTGGCCCTTGGCGTCCTCAGCAGCCCAGGGCTGACACATTCCAGCTTAATGCTTGCTTCACCAGCTGGGAAGAGCTGTTTGAGAAGAAAATGGTACCAGAAGTCACATGCTCAGGACTGACATCCACACACACACCCCTAGAAAATATTTGAGTCATGCTACCTTGGAATCAGCCCAGAAGTCAGGGTAGGATGAAGTGGCTGAAATACCCTTTCCTTCTCTTCAGTAAAGAAGCAATAGGAGAGCATATGCTTCAAGTATGACATCCACTGCTTCCTACCTTTCCTACTGCTTCTTTGCTGTCCCCATCCATTTCTTGCCTGAGTTTCATGTTTCACCTGGTCTTTGCCAGAAAACAGTTGAAGGAAAAGAGCAGGACTTCTGTGCCTTTTGGTGCATTTTAGCTAAAATATTCATCACAACTGAACAAAAGTTGTCCATTTTGGAGTTGAATGATCTTTCATGCCTAACATCCATTTTAATACATCGCAGTTGTGTTTCTCGAAATAATTTTAAAACCACTTATGATGGCTTCACTGGCAGCTTTTCAAGAAAAGAAAGCTATGTGAGTGTTTAGAGGAAGAGTTACATTTTCTGATCTGATATTTTTTCAGTCCTCATCACAAACTGTCATTTTTTTAACTCAGAAGTCTAGAGTACTTCTAACTGTTTAAACAGTGTTTAATATATTCCATGGTCAGCTGGTATAATGGCATGAATAGAGAGCAAAATCAACAGAAATTTATCCGGGTCCTAGTTTTGTAACATATCTCTCATCCACACCTGATTGTAAGATGCCTGGAGTCCTAAACAGATCCTCTGGCACCATTTCAAAATAACTAAATGAAATTAGCTCTTTACCTTCTGTATTATTCTTATTTTACTAGTCTGTTTTACTGAGAATAAAGTTTAAATTGCTCAGAGGAAATTACTCAGATTAAATTACTACTCAGGAAAACTTTGGCATTGCAACAGTCTCTTTGGAGTTCACACAGCAAAATGAAGTCCTGTACCATATCTAGGGGTCTTTGAAGCCCAGAGCTATCACTAGCAAATATTAGTGTTGTGAATCTGCTCTCTGCCACCTGGGTAAGATACTCCTTCCCTGGCTTTCTCACTCTTGTTTTTCTCCTGGCTTATCACAGATAAGCTTTGAGTACCCTGCTGTGTCATGACTTCAAAGATAGAAGATGTCTGCACAGAGGGAAGCAACCTCTGGGCAGTGGCCAGTGGTTGCCTTGTCACTTGTCTGTCTGCCTTCTCCCCACTCATTTCCAAAGTAGACATTGCCTCCTGCCAAGCACCATCCTGCAGCTTTTTCATCCAGACTACTTAACAAAATGTCTTCCTGTGGGAAAAAGATTAACATGAGGAATTCTCTGGAGTGGGAGTAAGGATAGCCCTTCAATCAGCCCCTCATGCCTGCATTTTGTGCTGCCACATTGGGCTGAAGACTTCAAAGCATGCTCAACTCTTTGCCTGTACTCCTTGCCCTGTCTTATTTTTGACCTTTCCCCTGAGAGACAGATCCACTAGTGATGAGGAGATAATTCAGATCATTTGGTCTCTTGGGACCCCCACTAAGGGGAAGAATAACAATTCATCAGCAGCTTTCCTGATCTGCATAGAAAATTCAGGCTCCCTTTTTGCTGACCCCAGTGGCTTGCCACATACGGCTGTAAAACTTTATGCTCTTAATCCAGAAAGGCAGCTGGAATTTTCAGCCATAGGCTGTCAAATGTCATATTCATAACACATTGGATTAAATGATAATAGCAGAATAATTCTTTTAATAAGATATTTAAGACATATTGAAATAGAAGCTTTTGTGAAACAAATACCTAGGAATTTTACAGCATTGGAGCAAGAGAACGGATTGTTATTGGTAATTCAGCAGATCTGTCCTAGTAGTGTTACACACACACTCACGACCTCAGATTCCAGTGAAACCACCAGGCCATTCATCTGGAAACTGATGCTGAAAATCTGCCACTTCACGATGCCCTTACAGTGGGACATCACTTACCTTTCTCTCTTTTGCATAGTATATGCAAAAAGTAAAATTACTATGTGAATGTGAACAGAAAAGGACTGTTTAGATCACTAAGCCCAGCTAATTGTTACTGCATTTGACTATTTAATAGATGCTCAGCCACAAAGGAGCCACAAAAATCTTGCCATCTCCCTGTGACAACTTGCAGAACTATAGCAAAAGGTCTGAACACACTGTTACACATCACAGAGACAGCTGAGGGGATCAAGATTTTTCACTGATATCAGTTTTCATTAGCAGTTTTGATGTTAGTTATTCGTGAGATGATCCTAACAATTCTACCACATTATCCTACAGATAAGGTAGATAATTCGATCATCCCCATTAATCTGATTTTGGGGAAAATTCCTTTGCTGCCCCAAATCTGTCAAGTGGCAGGTATAACCTTCAGGGTACACCTCAAAGGCACTCGAGATGTTCATATTTCAGTAGAATCACCAGTGCATCCTGTCCTGTCTCTAGCTGAGACCTATCTCTGATACTTCAGATGGGAGCCAAAAAATCACAACAGTGAAGTTGGTGGGAAGAAAGAAAATGAAAGGTCTTTATAAAGGCCAAGAAAAATGTGAGGTATGAGATTATGTAGCTGGGGTGCAAATGAACACAATGAACAAATGCCTCCTTCTTTTAAAGACGAAGGACAAAAGGACTCATCACAAGTTTAAACTTCTCCTTAGGCTACCACTCAGCCCCATTCAAAAAGCTGTAAGACTCCATTTTGCAACTGATGAGGGTTTTTGCATCTCTTGGCTGGTCAAGAGTTCAGCTTGTCTCTGCTCATCAATTTGAAAATATGTTCCCATAACCTATGGGTCTGCGCTGCATTTTATTTGTTATACTCATAAGCAGAAATTCTTTCTTTCACTCATTGTATGGGATAGACACTGTACAACTTTTTCGCCTTTAGCAGGATTTTCTCTCCTTCGTCAAGTTTTTCCCAAACCATGTTACATTCCCAAGTAGGAGTGCATACCTGGCAGAAAAAAAGACTGTGACCAGTTTTATTTAGTGATCTGCTTCTATAAAGGTACACATACTCACACCGGAGGGCCTTAGAGGCTGCTGAGCTGCTAAGATGTAGCCTGTGCCCTTAAGGATGATTGTTACAATGTCCAGCTGTTCTGTGTGCACACAAAATGGACACAGTCAGATGTGATGTGCAGGAGCTTGTCTCTCCCCATCTTTGAATCAGAACAAGATGTTGGCTGACCTTTCCACAAGAGACCTTCGGTCCTTAATCAGGAGGATATCTTCCCTGAAAACACATACAAGCTGAGGAATAGTCACATTCACTGGCCATAAGCGTAATAATGATAATTCAAATGTTTCACTTTGATTGCAAGAAAGAACTATGAATATGTAGGTAGATATAAGTATTTCCCGCTTTTGGGTCTCCCTAAAATAGTTCATCAAGTTAAAAAAAAAAAGGACTTTTAATAAGGAGTTTAATTACCTTGAATTTTTATGACGTCATGTCTTTAGAAATGCTGTAACAATCTATAGAGGAATATCTTTTCATTATATTTTCATAATGCTGTGCATAAGACAAAACCAAATGTGAGCTGTTTTTTCAGTTGCTGTTAATAAAGGATGCAAGAGCCTAGTGTCTATATAATAACTTACAGCTGTTGAGAAGCTATTTTAGTCAGTCAGTGCATACACCAAGTTTACAGTCTCCAAATACCTGTGGTCTAGCCACTTCAGCCTGCTGATTATTTAGCTAGAATAACCTACCCATAGCTTCTCGTTCAGCCCCCTCCACCCCTACAAGAATCAAATGGAGAACCATCTAAAGAAAACCAGACTTAGCTTCTGGGCACCCCTGTGACCCCTAGCCAGAGCCTCCCCATAGCTTTGCTCTGCAGCTTTGGGCAGGCTGTGGTAAGGGTGGCTGTCACAGTGGGTTCAGACCCACTGGGACCAAGGGTTAGGGGAAG
Source organism: Trochalopteron elliotii (assembly GCA_024734555.1). Lineage (NCBI taxonomy): Eukaryota > Metazoa > Chordata > Aves > Passeriformes > Leiothrichidae > Trochalopteron > Trochalopteron elliotii. The sequence goes on from JANPWX010000510.1 coordinate 1,712,165, forward strand.
TGTCACTAGCAAAGTGATGGGTTTTGCTGGGTGGGGAGAGGTGGGTGCCCAGTGTTCAGCTGAGTAATCCCACACAGAGCCCAGCATATAATGTCTGGAACTCACTTACCCAGCACAGACAAGAGGATAGGGAGGTACCATATTTTTATATATAGATTTTTTTTCTTTGCGGGCAACACAAAATGATTATTCCCTCCCTTCTTTTTTTTTTTTTTTTTTTTCCCTTCTTGCTAAATTAGGGGAATTTTCCTATCCTGATATGAATGCAGCCTGGCACTGGATGTTTGATTATTTAATTATGATTTTTTTATTTTACAAAAAATTATTGTCATTTAATTTGATCATTACCTCTGAAATGGCTTCATGCCTCTAATATCTAAGTAAGTCTCACTCCTGAAATGGAGCATATCTTTCTAACGAGCCCCACAGATTAATTTACAAGCTTTTTTCTGCCAATTATTATTTTTTCTGGGTTTTTTAGGGAGGAGGTTCACTGTTTGCTGGGTGCAGGATTTCATAAGGCTTTTTTTGAACCAATTCTTTTAATGAGCATTGGAACCAGTCTAGGAAACCATGATAGAAGGAAAATCCCTTTTAAACAAAAATATTACAGCTGAGTTATCTGCTGCCTCTGCTGGGGCTGGTACAGTTGTTATGCTTTTGTATATGAATTGCTTTGGGATAATAATATTTTCTACTTGCTTATACATTTTTCATCAGACAAATCAGGAAAAAGGTTGTATCATACAGATCTGTAACCATAGCTGCTTTCCTGTCCTGTGGCTGCAAGGTAAAGATGAGATGTGTTCTCATACTCCAAGAAAAAGGGTCAGAGTTGGAGGGGAAAAAGAGTATGAAAGTGCAAAGCCTTGGATGTAAGTAGCTAGCCCCTAAAGCAGGTGCTAACAAGACCTTCTTGACAACCACTGAGTTTTGTGCATAGCAGAGGAAAAGTTACAGCTGAAAGAAAAGAAACAGGCAAGGAATAGCATTGTACTGTATCTGACTGGGATTATAGCAGCTGAATGAGTCATTGTTATAAAATATGGGCAGCGGAGCGTCCTTTCAAGTCTCTCAACGCAGACTGAATGCGGTTCTGACCAAGATGACAAAATTCATTTTGATTGAATAGTTGTCCATATTTTTAAATGAAATGCATGTGGGGCCATTAGCTCAGCTCCCCGTGGAAGGCGGCTGTGCCGCAGCCCTGCCATATGTTTGGCAGTGTTTGAAGCACCTGGCATCCTCCAGAGCAGACAGTCACATTTGAATGGGGATAAATATTGAACTGTCCCACAGCTTTCTCTTCCAACTCCAGGGTAGGTATTTTTTACATTTAAAAAAAAAAATAGCATAATACAAAATGTTAGGCAAAAATTTATGTACATAAAGTGTTTCATAAAACCAAAAAGGAAGAGTAGGACAGGACTGGCAGGGATCCTGGACTCCTCCTGTGTCTGTGGAGAACAGGATGGGCAGGGACACGGATTTCTTTCTTTGTCTAAAGGCTTCAGGGACTTGAGAGTGCAAAAATTACAAATAATAATTTGTTCTTTTATTATGGATTTATCACAGTATTATTAAAGCTAATATGCAGTTTCTCAGCCTGGAATAATCACTCCCACAAGTCCCATCCCTACAAAATTTTCTTCTCTTTAATGCCATTAAGAAACTGATATGCTTAGCTGCATGCTGAGATCAGTCACGTCCTTTGGCTGAGAAATGAGAGTTACTTTGTCGTCAAATAAGGTTTAAATCTTTGGTGACCCATGAATCTGAATTTCAAAAAATAGGAATATAGCATGTCCTTGTGCTTCTTCTGGGCCATTTGTGGGGTTTCTTTTTTTAAGTATTAACACGGATTTATGGTAGGTTTTGTGGTTTAAAGTGCTATTGATTACATAGGGCACAGTTAGAGCAGTCTCAATTAGATCTACCACCGAAAGGTGAACTCAGACAGGAATAGGTGAAAGCAAAGACCAGGACAATACTCAGAGAACAGAAACCTCATCACATGACAGAATTAAAAAGGACTTTGCTAGTTTTATGTTGCAAAGGAAAGTCTTGGAGAAGGCACCATTATTTCTCTAAGCATGTCTCCAGGAGCAAAAGGACGTTTCTTCTGAAGGGCGCTATGACACAAGGATATAAACCACGTGAATACACTCACATTGGACACAAAAAGGTCTGGCAATGAAAGGGGCAAGAGTCTCAGCCAGACTTCTAGGAAGTTACTGGGACCTAAAACCACAGTTTGAAACTACTTTTTGATAACTGTGTTCATGAGGTGTAAAAAAATAGTTGTCTACAGTAGCAGGTAAATTACTTTAATGAGAAAAGAAAGTGCCTTCTTTAATAACTTTATCAGTGTTCCTAATACCAAAAATGTCTTCCAAAATAGATTGATGAGAAATACTGAGGGTTTCCCAACACACTTTCTGTCTGGTCATAGTGCAGCATTTATTCTTTTCTTTTAAATACAGTGCAAAGGTGGAAATGAGCTGAGTGTTCATGTTGTTTCACTCCTTCTGAGAATCATTTTCAGATCCCACTTGAATAATTTTTCTGCCTACAGCTGCTTCCACAAACATCTCAGTGGGTGGACTTAATCTAAGAAATCCTTGTGCTTCTGCCAGGATTTCTTTTCTCTTCCAGCTCCCCACCTTTTAAAGAAATTATAAGTAGTACATGGCAATAATGATTCAGAAAGGATGCTGTCCTTGGGACATAGGAGTTTCTGACAGTGTTTTATTAGCTAATGTGGATGCCAGCTCTGTAAGAGTAACATTGCTGTTTATTTTTCTAGATAGCTATTCTGACTGTTCTGATTTTTTGTTTATAACATTAATCTTTGTTGATCCATATCCTATAGAGTGTTGAAATACAAATGAGCAAAAAACACAGCCATTTTTTGTGCTGTATTTTTTATGTGAAATAGGCGAAGTTTTATAATGCAAACAAAAATCTGCTAAAATGAAGGAGTTGCACATCATCCACATTAACCATTTTTGGTCCAGCTGAGTACTGAGGAGCATTACTATGGGAAGGTGTGTGTTGCCCACCTTGCTCACTATGCCTCTTATGGGACAGCCTGCAGGAATGCTGAAAAAGCAGGACCAGAAAAGTGTAGGGACAAATGCACACTCATGCACTAGCACCAAGCACTACTAGAACTCCATAAAAATGAAAATAAAATAAGGTATGCTGATGTGATAAAAATACGATTCTGCATATCAATGTTTCATTCATAAGAGGAAATTCAACCTCTGTGGAATTACACTGCTCACTGCAATGAAATGGCCGTTGCACTAACAAAAGCCAAGCAAGGTCATTATCTGCATTTCCAAGTATTTGAAAAATAAAATGGAATAGCATTTTCATCTATATATGTTATTTTGTTTGTTCTTTAGAAACTGAAATAATAGCAGCCTCAGACTGTTATTTTCTTGTCCTTATGATACCAAAGAAGAAATATACCCTTTGAAAACACACCAAAATAAAAACAGCGCGAAGGAGGAATTCCTGAGGCTCGTAGCCTGTAAAAAGAGCTATCATCTGTGTTCAGTGCCAGGAAAAAAAAATACATGCCATACTGTCCTATCAGCTCTGCTTAAGCTCCAAGCCTTATCTGTACCAGCTCTGAATTTTTTGCACAATCCATATTTCACATGGATAGGTCAATAATCACACCATATGGTATCATATGTATGTATCAGATCACATTGTCTGCTCCATAGCTGCTATGTAATGCATCATGATAAGGGCATTGTTTCTTGGTACAATAAATTAATAATACATTTAACTGAAAATTTTCTCTGTCAATTTTTCAAATCAGTAGAGGGAATTCAGGGGAGGTTTAGAAAAAAATTGTACATTTTATTAATAGTTTATGGGTTTCTCTGCTTAGATTCCTTTTAAGAACTAGGCGGAGAAGCACTTCATTGTTTTGACTCATGGTTTTTTGGTTTGCAAAGCAAAATGCCTATAAAAGCTGTGAATTTCTTCAGTAATTATATGTAAGGTCTCAGATACCATCACTAGCTTCAACATTTTTAATTCCTGCTTCCTGGGTTGGCTTGCAGGATTTGTGCTGCTTCTTCCTGGCCACAGCACTGCTTTAGCTTTTTTCTGCTATAGTTAAATTGCTACCTGGGCATGTTTGTATTGTAGCATGGGCATGGTGACCTTTGGTAGTAAATCATTTTGATTGGGCCAGATTGGGTGGAATGGTAAGGAGCAAACAAATGGATCTTTGTTTTCAATTTAAGAGACATAGCAATTTAGATAATTTAAAGTTTCGTCGGTGTGTTTATATTTCATTATCCCAGCTTTGATATATCTAAATTGTGAAATTTGTTTATAACATATGAGGAGATACATATTTATTTACATGGATTTTTATGTGTATGTTTATGTATGCATACAGCAAAACTCATGCACGAATACATGTGTATTACATACATGGTAATAATATGGCTCCATCATTAAGGAAACATGGGGACATCTATTCTAAGTGAGTCATGTAGGTCCCTCTGAGATCTTTGGAGAGACACAGCCAGTTCCAGAGGGTGATCTGTACTCATCTATTCAAAATGAGAGGTTTCCTGCTGAGAAATCCTATGTGACTAATTCAGAGCAAACATGTAGCATTCAGAATGCTAAAGTTAGGGACAGGAAACCCAAACCAACCGTGTTCTCAAAAGAACACTCTTTTGTGGAGATGACTGATCATGCGCCACTTCTGGTTCCTACTCTTGTTTTTTGTGGTGGTGATAATAGCGATGGTGGATACCACCAACTTAGAAAATATGTTTTCCACTTTAAATTAGAAAGTTTTGTGGGTTTTTGTAATGGTTGTGGTAGTTATTAAAGAGGAAGTTGTTCATGTTGCCAATTCATCTTTTTTTATTTGTTTGTTTGTTTAATTTTATCCTTAAAAATGTCTTTGAAGCATATAATTGTATAAATGTGACTTGATCACTGAAATCACTGGGTGGACTTTAAAATCATGAGGGCAGAAGGAAAAGGGAGGAGAAGAATTCATGAGATCTACAGTAAAGAGAATTATTAATCTCTGAAATATGTGCCTCTGTTACTATTGGCTCTGTGAAAAACTGATTTCACATGTTATAATGTGCCTCCTAAAACTGAAAAAATAAGAATGGGTGTGGAAACCTAAATTTGTACAGCATATGAACACTTCAGTCTCTTAAGAAGGCGGGTGTAGAATAAAATGTAAATTAGATCTGGAAAAAATGCAAACCCATAAGAGAATTAAAATTAAAACCCAAAAATCATGTGTCCTGGTTTAACAGTGAGATTTGGCAAAAACACCTCTGGGAGCTTCTGAAAGGAAAACTCAGATTCTTGGCTTAATGTGTAGCACAGCTATTGTTTTAAATATAAATTTTATCTCTGCGTTTCCAATACATTTTGAGGGCCAAATTCCATCACAGTCTGAGAGAATGTTAGTATTTCTCTACAGTGATGGTTTGAATCAATAGTTCATGCTATAAGCAAGGAAAATAATTCTGCTGAAGGTCTTTGCTTAAATAAAACAAGTGGAGAACATGCTGTGTCTAATGCAGGCTTGCTCCTGAGCTACTGTAAAACAGCATGCAATGTTTTGCAAAATTTGAAGGATGTGGTAAGTGCACTAAAAGTAGCGATAACTGCACTTTTGGAGATAGTAATAATCTGGTAAAAAAAATCATTAACTAAGGATCATTTTGCTGTTATCTTGGATGAGAGGGTTGAGGGCTATAGTAATTTGCAAAGCTAATCTAGTTCAGTGATCCACACGCTGTGACCTTTGACAACCCTCCTGGTGATGGGAAGAATAGAGCATCTGGATGCCAGGAAGATAAGAAGGTTGGGAAGGCAGCTGGGTCTGCAAGAAAAAGCAACCAAACTCCATTCTGTGAGGTTAGTAAATATGTCTTTTGTTTAGGTAGATGATGGATAATTTGAATGCATTAGCACCTATTTTCAAAAGCTGCTCTTGAATTAATATGCTTCAGTTTCACAGAGGCCAAACTAAGAAACTGCCAATTTTCATAGCTTCAAAGTGATATTGCTTTCTAAATTAGATAAACAGAGCTTCCAAAAATTATGTCAACTATGTGTCAAGTTGGCATGAATAAAGAGAAACACCCTATGTCAGTGTCATTGAAATAAACAAGTTAACGGCTAGCTGTAAAGGCCATGAAGGGAGTAATTTAGGAGAATATGAGTTCCTGACTCCGGAATTCCAGTTCTCTGACCCAAACAACAGCACTCCCACACACTGGGGAATGTGAGTATGAAATAAGCATGGGAGTGCCAAAGCTGGAAAGCTGTATCAAAAAGGCCAAAGACAGGAAACTGCAGATTTGGATCTGAATTTAAAATTAACCACTCTGGCCTCTGTCTAAAATTAAGTCTGACTCCCCTGAGTTTTGGGTAGAGCTCAGCATCATATGGCAGGGAAGTCATTGAGAAGAGGCAAAAATAAAATGGCAGTAGACATCCAAGATAGCAGGAAGGGTAGTGTTGGAGTTGAAAAATGCTGCTGAAGACAGGGATTGTTTTCAAGGCAACTGGATGCAGAGAAGGACTTGGAGAATTGAAAGGGGATGAATAAAGTGGAAAGAACTTATGTTTCATGATGGTTCTCATATGCCATCAAAACATTGCTCAACTTAAGTGATTAAGGCAGATTGGCACATAATTTCTCTAAAATGAAAATATGGAAAATGAATGCTGCTTTTAATTTTGCAGAAATGAATCCCATAGATTCTTCAGATACTAGTGTCATTTTTTTAACCAAGCTGCTCTATTCTGAAAGCACAGACACCTCTCAGTATCCCCAGGGAGATGAGTTTCCTCTTTAATCTTTTTCCTATCTCAGGAAAGCGGATAGAGATATGAACTATGAGTTTCTTGTATGAACATCCTCATGTCCAGACCTCTAGAGCTTTATCCATCATTGGTGATGTACAGTCTTAAAACACTCAATGGGATGTAGAAACAATTATTAACATTTATCGCTGCTTTGGTATGCTGACTTCACTGAGCTAATAATAATGACAGTGATGAGAAACTTCAAAAGATTTATGGAGGCCAAATTCTTGTTTCTTTTTTCTAAGGTCTTCAATGTATCTCTGCCTTTTTTGGAAGCCATCATTTTTGTGAGAATTCTTTCTTAAAGGCTTTTTTGGGACTTTGTTAATGGTCATGGGATTCATACAGCTAATGAGATAGAAAAAAATCTTTATATTGTTTTACAGTTGGGCATTCTTTGAGGAATACTTGAAAAACAAGCCAGCCTTCCCCTTGTTATTACGTATTATGTCCATCATGGTTTCATGAAAGATGCAACTCACTGTATAAAAACTAATCAGATGAAGTACTCTGTTGCAGCTGTGATTGTAACGGGGAGTGACACACCCTCCAAAGTCAGAAAAAAAATTAAAGACTATCCCAAATTGTTTTAAAGGTCAAATATGGATTCAGGTTTGCAATTGGAAGCCAAATGCAGGAAGACATCACCATGGAGTCACAGAATTTTCCATTTGGGAATCTCTATTTTACAACAGATTCATTCTCTCTGTAATGCAACTACAAGCGAACATTGACACGAACACCAAAGAGACAGGAAAGATCCAGATCCATGTCTGAAGTTTACATTTGCCTCATTTCTGGTCTCCTGATAGAGGGACAACCATAACAAGTGCAGTTCATAGATGATCTGGAGCCAGTGCAATGCCTTCTTCCTCTTTTTTTCCTTTGTCTCTTATTTTCATTCAGTCCAAGCCTGACTGAAAGATATGACTCCTGCTGTGAAAACAGTGTATGTCATCAGATTTCTTAACAAATTTTTTTCCATGATTTATGGTCATAGAAAGGAGTTTGAAGACTTTCCGAAAGACATCCTCCTTAGTCCTTCCTTCAATCTTTTTTGGAAGGCTTGGGGTGGAAAAACTAGACCCTTGAGAAAAAAATAAGAAAAATTACAGGAAATTGTTTCTTTTAGAATAAAAACAGAGAAAAGGGATGGAATAATGTCTAAAAAGATGTTATTACTGATTTATTTTATTGCTGGATTTACTGTTTCATTTCAGCGGTTTAAACCACATTCAACAATGAAGAGTACTCCCAGTGAAATGATTAGGTATTTCCAGTGCATTTATTCTCTAGCTAAACTTTCCAATGTTATGGCAACTGTAATTCCAATATTTTTGGGGCCAAATTTATTGTTAGCACATAATACTTCACTGCATTTATTATATTACCATGAATGCATCTATGGGGATGTCATGTAAATTTTCAAGCTTTTCATATAGAAATATGAGGGATTTGTATTAGAGTTCAAGATACCAACTCTTTCAGACCTGTATGGTTAACATTTCCTTTAGTTCACAACATAATATGGCAATCTCCAATCTGTTTTTCCCCTGGTCTATTCCATAGAGGAAGTGTCAGGGAAAATTACTTTTTCTTTTATGGGTAGAAAACCTTCCTTTAAAACACTGTTCTCTACCTAATTTTATTTATTTTAAGGATATTTTTGTATTTTCTACACACATGTAGGATCTATTGATGTATTCCTCATCATTAAAGCAAAAAAAGTTACTACTACATATATTTCAACCACTCCTCAAATTTCTATTTTCAAAAAAAGAATGAAGAAAATTTGTTGTGTCTTTTTGTTTTCATGAGAATTTTATATCCCTAGCACATATAAGAATGCCAGGTCTCAGTCAGGGCCACAGTAGTTTATTTTAAAAGTTAGCTGCTCTTCTTTCAGGAGTCTTACAGTTATTTTTAAATACCATGTTACAAGCAATTTCTTTCACCACTACCCAAATGCTATAAAATTTGTGAAAAAACTCTAACTCTACACCAGGACATCAGTCAAGACAAAATATGTGATCAAGTAAGAACATTCTAATGATTCAAAGAGGAAGAACTGTATTTTTTTATGTTACAGGACCAAACTCAACTAAAGGACCGGAAAAAACATCACATAGAGGACTTACTATATAATACATTGACAGAACAGCTGGGCCTTGTGGCAATGGAATTGCTGTTGAGCAGAAGCAAGACAATGATCAGATTTTCAAACTATGTAAAACTTATATCAAAGCAGGATAGTCTTCACAGAGGAAGTCTTCACTGGCAGATGTAGTCTACGCCATTGAGGTATGGCCACAATTGAGGCTGTAGTTTGGATTTTTCAAAAATCCTTTATTACTTTTCAATTAGCACATTATGGTGGAACAAAAAGAAAAAGGTGCTACTTCAGGGGAAGAGCACATTCAGAATTGCAGTACTTGTTCACGGAACAGTATTTTTCTCCTCACAAAAAAAAAAAAAATCTAGATCTTCATTCTGCTACATAAAGGTCAATCGCTTTTGCTAAAGATTCTTAGGCATCAGAATTACCCCAAATGTATGCAGCAGAGCTGCTGCCTGTCAGTAAAATATTTGATGCAAAAGATTTATCTGTGTTTTTCAGTTTTTTATCCTGAGCTAACAGTGGTATATTGTGGATCAAGCAACTAATACCAGACACTTGTGTTATGTCATCCAACATCCACTTGACAGCTCACAATTTCTCACTTAGTCAAGTTCCTTTGTCACATAAGTGGTGTTTGGGAAGAAAATGCTTTGCCAGTTTCAAAATCCCCAATCTAAACAAGCTTATACAGTGATAGGGTTTAAAAGTATGTGTCCTATTCACATGCCATTCATTCTTTTCAGGTTTATTCCTAAGAGAGATCCTGCATTACACATACACACAACTTGAGCTACATAACCTTTTCCAAGACCAGCTTCTGCAGCCCTGACAGGATGCTTTCTATGTAGGTACTAAGTCCTCAGATACACAAGCAATTGGCAGCCTTTCATGCCAATATTCACAATTCCAATTAAACTCTCAGTTGTTTGTCACAATATACATTTCTCATTTAGATTATTCTCATCAAATTCTGCAGTTGGAAGCCACAGGGTATTTGCATGTATTCTGAGGAATACAAGTCAGGATTTTTATTGTTACTGTAAGGTTTCTCCTCATCATTCTTCAGTCCCTTATATGTTTTGCGTAGTGGTAAAGTGACAGTTGCTGAGCTGGGTTTTTAAAATGCATGTCTATCTGTCAGTTCCAATGTGTCTCACAGTGACATGCATTAACTTATCATGCTTGAAAGTACAAAAAGATTATGCTGCAGTGAAATGTTAACAAGGTCATATCATATACACACTAGCTCATTGCACCTTTCTTCCTTTCATTGCTCCTGTTAGGCATTATTCCATGTCATGCATAAATAATGTTGCTCTAGAGAGAAAGTCAGTGTACTTTATATTACTGGTGCTGCCATACCATTGAGACAGTCTGAACTTCTGGAGTGAATGTCAGAGCATGGCACTTGCTAAATTATTGGTACCTTGCCATCAAAGACAAGTGTAGAGGATGAATACAGGTATTCATTAATAGATTACTTTCTGCTTTGCACTGCCACAGCAGCAGCCATATTGAGATAGTTTTCATATAAATGAGGGCAAATCATTGTCTGGCACCATGCATCTGATTTTGTGGCACTTTTATGCTGTCTGTCAGACTGTACTGGGCAAACTGTGTGGAAGGTCAGAAAAGCAGAACAAGAATTTATGCACCAAGAAAATATTTCACAAGCAAAAAGTTTCAGCTACTCTAACAGAGAGCTAGAGATAAATATTTTTCCTTCAATATAATCCTGCAGTGCTATGGTGAATGTGCCAGTACATCTGCTGAAAGACCTCAGCTTGTCCCTGCTCCTCTGATCCCAGAGATCACCAACAGCAGGCTTGGACGTCTACAGAGTCCCAGCTCCAGGTTTTCCAGCTGATACCATTTGGTTTCTCTGAAATCTGTCTGTGTGGGCTATCTAGGCCTGCTGCCTGCTTCCCACCCTTTTTTATTCCCTCCAGATGAAAAACTGTGAATTTTAGGCTAGATATTCCTAGCAGGTGTTTGGTAAGAATCACTTCAGTCTTTGACCCACAAATAAATTACCACCCACATGCAAATTTCAGATTTAATTGTAAGCAAATCTAGTGTGATCCATGAATTTTCACTTTAACGTCTGCCACAGTCTTTTTCTGCCAGTGTATTTTTTCACATCTATATGTATTTATCAGGAAATCTTATTTTGTCCAGGCCTAGGTTAAGTCAAAGTGAAGTTACCTGTACCAAATACTTTATTCCCATGGGTAGCAAACAGCAACAATGGTCATTTAAAAATGGAGCCATAGAGGTCAGCATAGGGTTAAGGGGAATAGAGAAATTTTGTTGCTAGTAGAGAACAAAAACACCTGCTGTATTATTATGACTAATGACACAAATAATGGCTGGTTTATTTCAGCTTTAATGGATACTTTTGCACAAGTAGACAGTAATTTTAGTTTACTTGATAATTATGAGAAAGGAAATCTAATGCAAAATCAGGTTCAAACCATTTGCAAGATTAATCTGTTTAAAGTACAGTTGCAGGTAACACAGCTTCCTCCCCACAAGCACATCTGCATGCAGTCCTAGAGCCCCTGAACTTGCTGGTATCACTATCCAGCAGTGTTTGCTACTATAACGGCAAAGAAAAATTTAATGTTGACATCATAAAATACACGAGTCACTTTGGCAATGTTTGGTGGTCTTTGTAATGAACTTTGATTCTATGCCTGTAACACTATGAGGCTTTAATAAATCTACCAGATAATTAACACAGACATGAATAGATATGTTGAGAGTGATGTATTGTTCTCTGTTAGGCTGCTAGCAATAGCTGATATTTATAGTTCTCAGTTCAAAGAAGAAAAATCTCAGTTTCTGACTCTGGAAAGATGGAAATTCCTGGAATAGAAGACTGTGAAATAGGTAGCAACTCCTTTGAGTGTTGCATCCTTCTGTGGTATTTCATTTCTTCCCTGAGACCATGAGGTAAAGCCATTTTAAACTCAGGACTTCTATTTCATTGTAAATCCCAAACACCAAATTATCCTCTCTGGGGTAAATCAGAGAGTGAGAAATGAAGCAGGTGTTTTAGGAATCAAAGACCCTCAGCTCAGGAGAAAATAGCATCTCATGTGGGCTCAGAGGAGAAGCAGCCACACTTTTCCTACTTGCCATAGATATCCTCGTTGATACAAAGCTGAGTCATGCTGGGTTTGGTCAGGAGTTGCAGTTTTTGGGAATTTGTGTTCCATGAGCAGCATTAGGGTGGGACTGTGCTAGGAGTAGAATCCTGAAAGCCCAGGAGTATTTGGGATGAGGGATTTCTCATGATGAAGCAGCCAAGCCATAGATTGAAGTTTGTCCTTCAGGCAAACCATAAGACAGTTTTGTATGAAGCCTAGCACTCTTCTGATGCACCTTGGATTTCATTTTACTGCAAATTCTTCTGAGATTACTTCTTTACATAAAACTCTTCAGCTTAGTTGGAGCTATCACTTTCAGATCAAAAACATTTCATCAAATCATCCTAGACCAGCTCTACCACTGAGTCTGTTTGCATCGTGTTACTTTGGGGGAGTCTCACTAAAAGCAGACTATCTAATTTCACTTCAGTTTATAGTTTCTAGCATGTATGTTTGAAAAATGAAACTTCTGTTCCCAGTACAATCCCAGTTTCAACACTTGTTTCATTTTGGGAAGGAATATTTAAAACTATGAGCAAATTGGTTTAATTTGGTTTGCATTTAGGTCATCAAGACATCAGAAATGGACTTCAATTTTTCTGTGAAATTGTTCAGATTTCGACAAAATCTCTTCTGGAAAAGTGCCACAGGCTATTTTTTCTTGTTTCTAATATAGTCATTTTCTGCAACTCAGAGACTGCTAAAATTAATCTATACTTTCAAATCAGGAAATGTTATGCCTCCAATGAATTATCTATGAATAATTAAAGGTAATTACAAATTTTTGTCCTGTATCTTCTATTCATCCTTTCCACCTGAGCTCTTCAAATTTCCAGCTTAACTTCTCCCATGGAGCAGCCATGGTGGTCCTACTAGATATTTTTTTTGGATGGGCAAGAACACAGCTGGTTCTCCAAATGAGCTTAAACAAGAGGAGGAGATTTATGAATCCGAATTTCCCAGGACTCTCTGCATCCTGCATAAGTGACCTGTTTCAGGGTTTCCTTGGGGAGAACTCAACATGTGGCAACTGGACTTATCAAAAATAATGTTGGCATGTGTAGACATGTACCATCACCAAAATAATTTGAGAAGGAATGAAAATCTGCTGTGTGCACTGTCACTTTTTACACAGTCACTGTTGCTTCACAAAGTTTTGCCTTGTCCGTAACTTGCTGCTCCTTGTCGGTTTTAACTGTAGGCCATTACTCCCTTGTTCTGTAAACTGTCATTTTACTTGATATATTTAACTAAAGGCTAATGATGCTTGCCATTTCTGCAGTATGACTAATGCCTTTGGACTTGGACTTCAGATAACCTCTAGAGATATATTAATTTCTGTAGTTCTTCCAGTTAGGAGGATTATTAGCAAAATGCAAAATTTCAGCTCTTTTACAAGGGGGAATTCAACACATAGCCTGATATACTTACGACTTCAAGAAAGCAACAAAACTGGGGAAGGTTTATTTTTTGTGGTGAAGGTGCTGTTTGATTGCTGTTGAAAACTTTTCATGTATTTTTAATAGTTAAAATTCAATATTCACTGAAGGATCAAAGCACAACAGACCAGATATTACTCTCAGATGTGTATGTTTGGCTCATACTTTTTCTGGGATCATCTGAAATTTGAGGCACAGCCTTTTGCATTGTGCACTTTGTAACCTGGTGGAAATGAGGAGCTGCTGCTCCACTCGGCAGCAATATCCCCCCTGGTGCTCTCTCGGTGCACAACCTTGTACCAGTGGTACCATTGGGTTCACATGCAGCTCCCAAAGAGGCAGGAGGCAGGCAGAATAAAGGAATGGATCTTTCTGGGGTATTGAGTTTCTTAGAACTGCCTCAGGTTCACAATCCCTCATCATGCTAACTCCTTGCAGCTTCTGCCAAAGCAGGTCCCTCTCATTTTTGCACCTTCCACACCCTCTTACTTCCCATCTTTTAATTTGACCACTTCACTTATTGTAATCAAGTCCCACAGTACAATCCTGGTGGTGCCAGGCACTGGGGTGCCTAATCTCCCCAGGCTCTGTCCTGGGCACTGAATGAGTCCCCCTGGTCCTGCCAGGCAGCACAGGGGACCTGTGCCACAACAGCTGCCCACACGCCCAGTTCCCATACCCAACACATCCACCTGACAGGGACTGCAGGGAGTTCTGTTTGGGCTAAGCACCACTTTTTCTACCATGCCAGTTAGTGCACAAGGTCCTGCATTTGCTGGGTGAGCTGCTCAGACACAACTCCCTCTTGTAAATCTCTCTGGATTGTTGCTGTATTAGCCAGTGATGCCCAGTGGTTAAAGACAGCAAAGCCTGACTTTGAAGTCTATCAACTGGAACATTCATCTGGGACAAAAAAGACAGGAACCTCACTTCTCCATCTTCCATGTTTAAATGCATTTTAATTTTGTCACAAGTATCATTGGAATACGGCTCACTCCAGATTTTCTTCTCTACTATAAGCACAGGAATATAAAGTCATTGTGGGAATCACTTCCTTTCTAATCAAAATAATTTTTAATTTATCCAGGCATGGTCAAGCAGCAAGAGCAATTTTCCATATGCTTATTCCAGGCTAACATGGTGGCTATGTCTTTGTGCAGATGTTCATTCACATCCCCTAGAGTAGAAAAGGAAATTGAATGTGATTTCTCACATTCTAGGTCAGTGTACAAAATCTGTGGCTGTGAACTGAAAAGAGGTATCTTCATCATGTTTAAGGAAATAATAAATTATATGCCTAGAAATGCTGAAAGTGCATTTGTTACTCTCTGGTTTTTGGACCACAGGTTTCTCCTTGTTGTATTGTCTTGCATTAATTGCATTATGAGGTGCCTGTCAGCATCCCCATGTCACTGAGACAGCAAATGCACTCAGTTCAGGGCTGCAAATCCCAGCCAGAGAGGTGCTAACATTACATTCAAATGTCTTGTAGCATCCAGGTCCTCTATGGGACGCTCTAATGAGTTGGGGTGGGTGAGCAAGTACAGAATCTCTTTTTCAGTTGTGAATTTTGAAAGTCTTCACTTAAGACTTTGGGCTGAGATAGCCAAAGCTCCAGCTTGAAATGAGCAACCAGTGGAGGGTGGGTGCTTCTGTGCTGCTGCTGCTGCTGTTGCTGCTGCTGGAGCAGGAGATTAGCACTAGGGAAGAATATGTCCTGCAACAGTAGCCCTAAGGCCAGCCTTGCAGACAACATTTGGGAGTGATATGGGAATAATGGAGTGTGAAGATAAAACTAGGCCAAATATTGAGTGAACATCTGGCATGGGTGCTTTCAAACCATCATCTGTGCTTCATTCTGCTTGCCAGCACACATCATTAACTTTTAATGTAAAGGACAAACAAATGTGTTTGTGAGCAGGATGATTGTCTTCCATACATTTTTTTTCCATCTCTAAACATGTTAATTATGGTTTACCCTAAAATATTCATTAATGTTAACATTCTAAGCAAATATTTCTGTAACTTGAAGAATCTCATGAGGACAGTTTGATTCATTTCCAAGCATTTGAAGGGCTTTTGTTTATTACACCTAAATATTTATATGCACCCCGCTGCACTGTCAGCATTCCCAAATGTTCCCAAGGTGTTACTCTATGCCACTCTCTTCCTCAGTTTCACAATAAGCCTACCATTAAGGATCTCTGTGCAAAGCAGATAGCTATTTTCATCTCCCAGATGAGGATACTATTTAATTTATTTGGAATAAAAACCATTGAGAGACCAGGAGAACATGCAGAAAATTGCCATAGTTCAGGAACTGACTCAAATCAGTTTGTTACATCACTGATACCAGGAATGGATTTTTCCAACCTCTGTCTTATTCTGATCTCACCCTCAGAACCATCAGTGTACAAACACACAGTTCCAGGATATAACGTGTTTCAGCTATCAGCTATTAGCACTGGAAATCAGAAGAATTTGCACGTTGGTTGTTCTGAAGTTAATTTTGCCTAGAGAATCACATACACAATCCTGTTCTAGGAAGTGAACAAAATATATTCTCAACCACCAAAGAAAGGAATGGAAATGAAAAAGTCAATTAAATAGAAACTTTTGGTTTTTGATACTGTCTAGTTTTGGAAGTCTGCAAAGAGAAAATGGTTTATAAGGAAACACGTATTTTTAGAAGCTGAATTATGAGACGTTAAACTAGAGCTCCAATATTAAATGAAAGGTTTTCTCCAACATAGAAAAGCATATTGAGAAGAATAACATAGATTTATACAAAAGTTAAAAAACAAAAATGTTACTTTCCAGGTCTTCATGATGCCCTGAATGAATCAAATTATGCTTATTAAATGTCTGCAATACATAGCAATTTTTACACATTCAAGGGTTAAAAAAAACTTTTCAAGTCAGGATAGGCCTCTAACATACTAAAGAAATTCTTCTTGTACTTGGACTCCAACAAGCCATGAAATATTTAAACACAAATGCTATTTCCCAGTTACATGGCAACATTGCAGCTTTAAATATTAAAAACAATAGCACTGTAGCATTCTAAGCAAGTAAAAGAGTTCATTGGCACCAGATATCTCTCATCTTCTCTTGCTGGAGTGGTAGAAAATATACTTTATTATAAAAACAAAGAGAGACAACTGAGGAATGCACACTCCCTAGATTCCTTCCTATCAGAGTATTGAGAAAATAAATATCTTTCTGATTTATCTATCTAGGTATTTATATAGCACCGTTCTCGAGAGTATGTGGATTTGTGGAATGAGGGAGGCAAGAGGGACCATTTGCTTGTTATGGGAATAAGGTATGTAATCCCCTGTGAGTGTGTATAACCATAGCTCAAGTAAATAGCAGCAATGATAACTTTCCAAAACACAGGGAAAAAGGCAGAAATATATATATTCTGAAAGCTCTCTGTTCTCAGGTCAAAAAGTGACACAAAAATATATAAAGAGCTGGGAGTAATAGCTGGAGAGAAATTCATACATGCAACTGTGATGGTAAGTCTTGTTTGTTTAGATAATCTCTTTATCCCCAGTCAGGTGGGGCTAATATTGTGGTAAGTCAATTTGGAGGCCAAAAGCCAGAATTAAATATCTCAGGATATTCCTGTTACTGAGTTCAAGTAGAGAACCTTCAGGGACAAGCACAGCAGCACTGCTGTTAATACAAGACTGCTGGCTTTCTATTTCATGCTGAAGTCTAACTCAAATGCTAGTTTTATACTGCCTACTTGGGTTTTGTGGTCTGTGCAGCAGCTTTCCCAGTAATGTATTTTTTGCATCAGTTTCAACCTTCTACCCACCACAGTTCTCATCCTTTCCTCTCCCATATCTCCTTCCTTCACTCCCCTTACACTAGCTCCTTCTAATTGTTTTCTCACACATTCTAATCTCTTCTAATTATTTCCTTCTGTCTCCCCTCACAGCCAGCAGCATAAGAGATCCCTTAAATAAACAGATGACTAAAATGAAGAAAAATGCCATAAAGCACATATCTGGCTGCAAAAGGACTGCAGTTTTCTCATCATGGTCACTCCCTTGGTGCACTTGCTGCCATATTGATGACTGAGCAGCAGGAAGTCACTAGGTCCCTGCCCCTTTCTGTGTTAGCCCTGAAGGGCAGCGTGGGCAAGGGAGGTGGTTTAACTCCTTTGGTGTGCTGTCAGCACCTGGTTTTTATACTATAGCTGTGTCCCAGGTGCTGGGGCTGAGTGTGGGCTGGGCAGCTGAGGAGCCATGCACACTGATGCACACTTAGTCCTGCTTACTAAGACTATCCCATGGCTTGATCAGCCATGGATACTGGTTAACATGAGAAGGAAATAATATCATTTTAAAGGACAAATTCAGGAACTGTAGTGATGTCTGGCATTCCCTCTGCTTAAATCTTATTACTATGACTGATTTGAAAGAGAAGAAAGTTGACCCTTTTATTAGGCACACTTGATCTGTCTCTGGGCAAGTATAGGCAGAGACAAGCTACTCTGCCTGTAGCCCAGAAAAAACACTGGCCCCCGATCCATAAAGTTAAAGAAGTCCAGCACTGAGCCCTCATTATACAAATGTATATTTGTGCAGTTTCTGCTCCAGAGCAAGTTCACCATTGCCCAGCTCTGCAGACAGAAGGAGGTTGTGCACATCTGCCTGCTCTTGTGCATCCCTGAAGAAGTTTGGATGCCTGACATGTGAAAAGAGGTAGTGAGGGCATGGGAAGACCCTGCCATTCGTCCTTCATCTGTGTGAAACCACAGGTGCTCCCAGCACTGGTGCAGAGCTCTTTCTTTTCCTGCTGATCCCCATGTGTCGAGTTACAACAGCTCCCAATACTGCTCTTCTGTAACAGGGAGCAGGAATACCTGTCAGTGCTCAAGGACAGTTAAGGCTTTTCATTACAATATTTAAGATAAAGGATGCTATCTACTGTAAATACAAAGTCTAAGCTGTGAAATCAGCAAAATTTCCAGTGCTTAAGAAAAAATGAATCAGAAAATGAACTTGACATTTTCCTTGCAGCTTTGCCTGGAACAGGTCTTATTTGTCAAGGAATGCTACATAATCACCTCACTGCAACTTCCAGAGTTTCTTGGTACAAAAATAAATGTATGGAATGCACCTATCTGTAATACTGCAAGATATGAGGGCACAGCCAGTTTGGGAATATTGTTAGCTAGGCCTCATTAATAAAATAAGGCTAATGATTTGTTCATATCCAGGACAATAAGAGGACAATGTAGAGCAGTTACATTAATGGTAAGTAGATGCTTTGGGGGAAAAATGTGAGTGCTAATGGAAATTAGTTCTGTCTGCTTCAGTGTTTTGTATAAGACAGCGTGGGTGATTTTTCTGACCAAATCAGTACATTAGGGACACAGAATTCCCTATTCTACATATTAAGATAGGAATTAGAAAATTATTCAGCTTAATACAAGAATATATTATTACTTCACTGCTTGAGTATCTCTCCCAATCTCATTTCCCCACATGCATTCTTTTATTCTATATTTTCACCCTCATTTTCCAGAACTCTTGAACTTGCTACTGTAATTATGAATGCAGACATTATTGCTGTGAAAATAACACTGTGAAAATGGTCTGTGAAGACACTGTTTGAAATGGTTACTATTTAAAGCTGACTTAGCTCTACTTCTGCTGTGCAAAATTATATAACGTGCCCTTCCAGAACAGTCCTGGAACATTTTAAACTAGTGGTAGAAAATTTTTGCAATAGTGTGGATTTTCTGGTCAGAAAGAGGACTATGTGACCTATGCTTTTCTCCCCCCTCAGAATTCAGGTGCTGATCATCAAGTAAAGTCGTGGAGTTCCTTTAGTCACCTGCATGGTTATTTGGTCACTCAGTAGTGGCTATATTGTATTTGCATTAGTTAATTAGTTTATTTGCAATTCAGCAGAATTCAGAATCTGAACCTTCAGTTCAGAGCGAGTGTTGTGCTCCCTGTGCTCCTCTTCACAGCTGTCCCAGTACCAGCTGAGAGTCTGGGTGTCACAAGCCCCAGGTTTTTCAGCCGTTTTGCTCTACCAGATGTATTGCACATGCTGATAACTGACCTACCTACTCCCTCTAGGGTGAAATTTGGAGCAGGAGAATTCAAAGTTGTCCAGATCCCCTGAAATCCCATGAGCAAATACTGGTGACCTGAAGGGTGGCAGATGAGCAATGCATGTGCCCTTGGCAGCTTGAATCACTTTGTTACAGGGCTGCAGCATGAGCACAAACATGGCTAAACATCTGCTGAGAAGTATCTAATTACTTAATTTTAAACTTTCATCTATATTAATAAAAACCAAAGCAACAAAACAAAGAGAGAAATGATGCACTATCAATGACAGATTACGTGACCTAGAACTCACCTAGGTAATACCACTGATAAAAGGATTACTATTTTTCCTCCATATGATAGCCCTCTGTTTCTAATATTTTGAGTATATCTATACTAGTAAATGAAATGGAAGAGGGTCAAGCAGATGAGTCCAAGACCTGGTGGCTTAGTGCTGCTTGGTCCACATGCTTGAACTGTTTTCATTAATTTGAATGAAAATGAGGTGAGAAACACTGAGGGAAGGGCAGGGTAAGCTACACAGGCATAGTAAAGAAATGTACAAACGTACTGGAGATTATGTAGCCTAACATCATACAGCCTACCTTCTCCAGGCAATCCTGATTTTTTTTCCCCTTCATGCTTTTTGCCCAGATAATTTCTTATTTCCAATTTGATATCATTCAGAGATGGCTGATGCACAGGTTTAATGTTATTTTTAAAAGCTGATAAGTTTTGCAAAGCAGTTACAGTTCTTAGTTTTTCTCTTTGTCACATACTTGAATCCATGTTGAAAAATTCTGAGTGGTAGGTAGTCTAGGGAAAAAATATGGGAGAAAATGGAAACGCACACTAACATATCAGTATCAGAAAAACCAGAATGATATGGTGAGGGAGCAAGAAAAGGGTTTGTTCTTTTTTTAAAAAAAATTATAGGTATGAAAGCAGATGGTCAAATTTTTTTGACCAATCCCAGTGCTTTGTACTGGGGTAGAGGAACTGTCAAAGTAGCTTAAATCACAATTGTCCTTTTTTAAAAAGACTATTATTTCTATGATAAGTTTGATTATACCACCCACAAAATTTAGATCCACAATCTATATTTCCCAATATTATTGTGCTCTGTACATAATGGCTTGGGTTAAGCCAATTAATAATTGCTGTTATGGCTCAAGCTTTAAAAACAGACTTTTCTATTATATAAAGGGTCTGTCTCTGATCTTATTCTTGATTTATGTGCACATAAATCAGTGATGGATTGAGCCTCAGTTGAACTGGAGAAGCGGGGGAGCTGCGTGCAGTGCCAATCAGACAGTAGAAGGAAAAGAAAAGATGTTAAATTGCTCTTGTGTCTGCCCTGTAAATCTGTCCTGTAAATTGTTGCATCAAAGTCCCAGGGAGCTTCAGTGGTCAAAGTCTAGTCTCAAGTCTCTGGTGAGGTCTAACAAATCACCCTGTAATGCCCAGGATGAATGAATGCTTTATGGGCTTTTGAATTGTCCATATTTCACCTCCTCGACACATTCATACTATTTCTTTTTTAAGCCCAGACAGGGCCAGAGACTTAAAGACCTTTCCTCTACCCTGTGTTGCCTTCTCTCTGTTGCAAGGCACAGGAACAGCCTGCACTGCTCTCCCTTCTGGTCAGTCTTCCCAAGTGGTTTTTGGGCCGTGCTTTCTCACTCATGCTCTTGCTGACAAAACCATCTAATTTCTATTGAATATTTTGGCAGATCTGCTGCTCCCCACTCAGTCTGACCACACTGGATCAAGAACCCTCTCTTAATATGGGTGCTGTGCTCCCTTCCTTGTGTATCGTACACTGGCAGATTGATTACCAGTGATACCTTTTGATGTTGCCTTCTTCAGGTTTCTGCTTGCTGTTATGCCTAGAGTTATAAACAGACCTTGTTTCTTGACATTTGTACAGTCTGTGGTGATGTTGTTTCAGAATATTTCTATGTAACAAGTGCTGCAAGTCCTGCTCACCAAATGCTTCTTTTTCTGCTTTGTCCACCTCTTTTCTGTAGATTTCTGGAAAACATCAGGGAGTAAGTTAATGTCACCAGGAAAGTCTAGGTCTTACTAGTACTTGACCTTCCAGCCATTAGGGTTTATGCTCCTTGTGCAGTTCTCTTATATGTTTACTTCAGAACTTATTTTCTACAGACAGAAATACAGAAATACGGTACAGAAACCAGAAATATGTCACCCTTAGCAGATAACCACCAATTTCCACTTATAAATGAAACACGGCTCCTCACTCAAATGTCATAAATTTTACACTAGGGCAGAAAAATGAGGCCAAAAATTTTACTTTAATTTTCATAATGGTACAGAAACTTAAAGGAACTTTTCATCAGCAGTCATGTCAGGATAGCTACACTTTGTAAGTTGTGTGAATTTTAGGGTTTTGTCTTACACTTATCTTCAGTTTTTCAAGATGGCTGCAGCCAGTTTGACACATGCAGAAGTTTATATTACATAATAGCTCCTAAAATAAAAGTCACTGCCTTTACTGCAGCAATTAAATATTCACATTGTAAAAACAACACCCATATCCATAATTATTTCCAACCACAAAACCGTTTTTGCAGTTTCCTTGGAAAAAAAAATCGTAGATATTTAATTCCAGTCCATTAATGTTACTTTTTGATATGTTAATGAACTCACTTAGTGGCCTTTGTCAATAGTTCTCATCTTCACGGTTTAAAAAATGAATGTATGTGCATGATGCACATAAGGCAAATATATTTTATATTATATATATTATATAAGGCAAATTCAGTAAAGACACATTGACATTTGAATCTACTTACAAAGCAAATTATGTGAGATTAATGCCGAGGAAGGCAGAAAGCAGAAAAGAAGCTGCAGAAGGAATCTGCATATAAAAGCATGAAATTCAGATAAATTGAGCCATTTCAACATGGTCAAGACTGCACATAAATGTACAAGAGGAATGTCTTTCTCTCCTCTCCACCCCACTCTGACTTCAAGGCAGTGGTACCCAGGAAACTCAGGGCTGAAGGTACTGTCTAAAGTTCAGTGGCTGTGCAGAGCCTTGCTCTAAGTGATCAGTCCTCCTTATCAGCTACTTCTCTGCAATTCCAAATCAACAAGACATATTCTATATGACCGCCAAGGAAAAGACCAAATTTTTCTTAATGCCTTGGGCACATCATGACGCTCTTAGGACCTCTTGCATCCTATGGAGGAGCATAGGGGAGGGATATGGTGTCTGCCTGCCTCTCTGTGCATTCATTACCCCTTCATTTTTCTGTGCTAGAGGCTGTGAGAATTTTGACCCAACACCACAGCCTTTTTGTCAGCACCACAATCCTCACATGGTATCTGGATAAACTGATCTAAATATAAAAGCCCGTCCCTTGGTATAAATAGAGCTGTCACAGCAGATCAGTTTTATTTACATCAAATTAAACAATATTCTGCTTTTTGGCTGAGACTTAATAGCTTTCAGCCAAAAGCAAATTCTTACCTCTGAGTTACATAAACCCCCAAAGTAGGCTGTTTATAATACAAATAATAGCAGGCATGCAGCTTCTATGCAGTGGTGCTTCCAGGTAATGCTAGCAGAAAGATGAGCTAAGTATCACAGGAATGGCAAAATGATGCGTGATGGTGGGTATGAGCACCTTACAAAGCCCTGCAAGGAGATACCAGGTGGAAGGCTGCAGCTAGGAGACATTTATTTTTAGGCCCTTGTTTTTTAAGGAGAGCAAAGGAACCGAGAGGGGAAAACAGTGTCAACAGTTCACACAGATTGGCTTTTCATGTTTGGGAGAAGCTGAGCTAGACTGAAACTATAACTATGATGGGATTTAAGAGTAGACACAATAAAGGCATCCACAATCTATACCTGTAACAAGGAAGGTCACTTCTAGGTGTTTTTGATGTAGTGAAACTTGAAAAATATATTCATTTTTGCCCAAAGGCAGAGGCTGGCAAGGCAGCTTGGGGACCACAATGGTAATTGTTCCTAAGAGGAAAAAGAAAATGTTCCATAAAGTTCCAATTGCCTTTAAAAGAGAGAAACAATTGAAGGACTCTTCAGTGCTGTTCCAGGTTCAGCAGAAGGAAACCTCTCACATAGGGCTGCTTTCATCTGCAGGTGTTGCCGCAGTCAACACAAATTGCTGGAGAGAGGAATAGGTCAGGGGTGGAGGGAGGTGTTACTGTGACAGCAAACCAAAGCTGAAAAAAATAGAGCATAAAACCCAGAAAGTACAATTTTTCTGTAGAGCCCTGAGCAGTTTAGAATCCAAAAAGGGCAAAAAAGGGGAGAAGGGACAAAAAAGGGGAGAAGGGGCAAAGAGGCATCAGGAAGATTTTCTGGGAGGTTGGTCTTTATCACTTTTGTTGCATTGTTGATTAATGTAATTGAAATATATATAACAGAAACAGAAAGGGAAATAAGACTTCTTCAGGGACCCATTAATTTCTTAAGGATAAAGTGTTTGAAGGTTCAAAGGCTTTGTAAAGCTTATTTTAAATTTAAAATTTCCATTGCCAAGGGATTGATTACCATTCTTGCTTTAGCTTTGTCAAACAATAAGTTGATCCCAATCCTTTCAAAGTTTTATGGTGATGTACATACAATATTCAGCTAATTGTAAGAGGGGACTATCTTCTATACTCAAGGACAGCTATTTCAAACAAGGTCTGCAGATCTTCTTTCAAATGTTTGAAATCTTGGAAACTGTAGCACTTGGATCCGCTGTTGGAAGTCGGAGTATTTTGAGGTAGCATAATGACTTTTGAATGTTCCTTCTCATTGGGAAAATTATGTAACATCATACATGTCAATATTTTGGCGTATGTGAAGTACTGGATAATAATGTAATTTCAAGCCACTTAATAAAAATTACATCATCCTGAAAAATCCTCTTATGGCAGGCTGAGACTCCTGATTTTCTGTTAAACTTTGTTTTTCTAACATGAGCTCATCACCCTGACTCATTTCTCTCTCCTCTAACTTGTATCTATGTTTATTTGTGTCCTGGAGCAGGGAGAGACTTTTCTCTTCCTGTGACAACCACTGCAGTGGGACTCTTATTTCAATTGCAGCAGTTTTCAATTGCAGATTTCCCATCATAGCAATAAGTAAAGTGTTACTTTATTTTGCTTATTTTGTGAATAAACTTGCAAACAGTAACAATTCATGCACATGTACACACACAAACAGAAATTCTTAAAAGTCTTCTTCACATAAAAATTGTAGTTATTTCTATTATAGCAGTAGTTAAAGACCTCAACCACTTTTCCTAGTCAAATCAAAATGATTTATTCAGTATCTTACACTTCACTCAGTAGGACTACAGTTCACTCTACCATGTACTAATTTCTAAAGCTTCACTGTACATTAAATGAGACCCTTTCAAAATAAAAGCCCATTTGGAGCATTTTTTAATTGGAAGAAACCATTACTCTTTATTTTTTGTTTTCTGCTCTCCAAATGTTCTAAAATGGAGCTGTTGCTAAAGAAGGTGAGATGAAATTGGCTTGAGCTGCAAACTGTTTATGCACTCCAGTTTTGGATGGTTATCATGCTTCCTGGCTCTCTTATCTGACATGGAGGAATTGGTTTTTTTGAGGCAGGAAAAAATGAGAACAGCGAAGGAGCCAGTGACATAAAATGTTGATAATTCTCAAGATTTTATTACCAGTCTTAAAACATTTGATTTTTTCTTAAAGCCTCATCTGCGTAAAGAAGCTGGTAATGGCAGCCTGAAGTCCCATTTTAGGAAAAAATACTTGGGCTTCATGACTGCAATCACTGGCATGACTCTGAAAACTCAAACCTAAAGGCAAATAGAAGGCATCAAAATAAGCCATTTTGAAACAGCAAGATTTGAAGGCTCTCTCCTGAATTTAGACAAGCACTTCACAGTATCTTTGGTACTAGTGATTGGTAGCATCTGTCAAAGCTGCACCATGGGCATAGATTAGAGATAGAGAGAGCAGTGTGGCCAGCAGTGCCTGCTGGGGAGCCAGCAAAGGAGCCCTGGGACACCTCACACTACCTCCACACATCAGAAAGACTTTTATACTTTTATGTTTTGGTTATTTTTTCAGCCAGACTGGCTAGAAACTGGTTATTTAAGCCACTGCAAGCTCAGAGCCTGAGGAAGACAATGTTCCTGCATGTATTCCCTGGGAAGTCACCCCATCATCTGGAGGTGGAGTGAGGCAGTGTAAGTCTTTAAAGCTATATTAAATAGGCAAAGTCACTGTTTATAGTCAAAAGCTGCTGTTTAAGTTTTCATGAGTTCTTTGTCTAAAGACAAGCAAACAAATTCAGGTCACCTCTTCATCCTGCTTAATTTAGGAAGGCAACTCTTCAAGCAGATTTTCTTCCTCTGTTTTTGCTGCTTGAGTCTTCATCATCTTGGGCATTGAATCAGGAAAAATGAGAAAGAGGGAAAGGCTGAACTTGATTAATCTGATATTTTACATGAATCTGCCATAACAAGGTGTCACACTGTGCATTCCAGTCCCCCAGTACTGCTGCAAGACAGACATCTCTGCTGATGACTCTCACAGAGAGCCTCACAGCGGCTTCAAACGGGAAATTATTCTCTTCACCTATAGGAAAAAGTTTAAAACTGCATCACAGGCTGTGTATTCTGTTCAGGTTTTCTTGTTTTTTCCTCAACAATAGCCGCATATCAAGTTTACTGGGATAAATTATAACTGGTCTTGAAAGCATAGCCCCATCCTCACTGGGGAGTCAATGATCATCTTGATGAATGATGGCTACTCTGTTAGCTTTCTGTAATGAAGATCATTTGCGTAGGCTGCTATGTCCATAGTGACAAAACTACATCATAGAGGAGCACAAATAATAGCTCCTTGCCATAGCAGCTCGTGGTGTAAGCCAAGTGAATACACACAGCACTACCATAGCAACAGGCTGGCGGGAAATTTGAGGAAAACAAGATGCAGTTTCCTTTCTGAGCAGATTTAAACCCAAATTACAAAATATTTCCAACCCTTTTGGTGGGGGTGGTTCTTCCTTCTAAGATTTACGCATTCAGTAGGTAAAAGAGGGAGAAGAATTCTGTGTTGCAATGATCCCTGTGCCTGTATAGCACTTGTGACTCTGCTATTTATATCAAATATCCATGGAAGTGGAGCTTGAATCCAGGTCTCAGACAGCCAGATCTATCTGTGAAGTTCTAGAGATGTTCTCAAATTTTTCCTGTAGCAAAGGTGTCGCTTGTCATAGATTATCAAAAGGACTAAAGGACCAGGCAACTTCAGTGGCAGCAGTGTTAGGGCTGAAATCACTCTCAAACAGGAGAAGAAGTCAGAACCTGGTTCTCTTGAGTCCCCATGAACGACCAAGTGGGTGGATTAGATGTCCAGCCTGGTCCCTACTCACATCCCATGGGACCCTCTGTATATAGTCTTTTGCTTTAAGGTATCTCTTACATTTTGGCATTTTATAAGTTTCCTAAAACAGTACCACCTGTGAGCTATACTAGTCTAAGCATTTTAATGACTTTTGGCTAAACCTTCATAGCTAATATTTAAATTACCAAATGCTCCATGAAACAAATACACAAACAATTTGCTAGTTAATCATCTATCATAAACGGATGTACACAGCTGCTGAGATATATAATTGCTGTTTCATCAGGGTTGGTACTTTATTTACATAATTCCCTTACTGATTTTAACATAGATTTTTTTTTCAAGGAAATACAGAGAGTGGGAAATGCTAACATAATGTCTCATTAAATGCAGCATGTTAAAGAGACAGTTCTGGTCACAGCTGGTGGATAACAATAGTGACTTTCTTTGATGTATTTTTAAAAATAATTGAAGCTTGTGTATCTGTATACTTACATATCTACATATATATGTATGCATTGTTATTTACTTATACAAGATATTTGTATGTAAAATAGGCATACAAATGTTTGTGTTAACATATTTAAATTAAGATCTGTTAACAGTGCAGAAAATAGGTCTTTTATGCAAGTGAGAAAGATAAAACATGAGCAATAAAATATAAATCAGCATTTTTTCTTTGATTCTGTTCAGTATTTTTGATTAAAGAGAATATCAGCTGCAGATAGAATCCAAGACATACAAATTAATATGTTCGCTGGCAAAGCATATTAGGTGGTTTACTAGGGGGTGTATTTTTGTTCTTTCTGGTTTTGTTTTCTTCCAAAAAATTCCAGTTAACAATGTAATGTACACCTTACTACTGTTTTCTAGTGAAAATGTTAGAAAAGAGTTACTGATAGCTTTCTGATTTTGTCTCCTTTTCTTTGTCAGGCTCTAGAGAGCTGATGAAATTATTCTAAGCCCAGAAAACTTTAATGTTAAAATGATATCTTGTTCAGTTGTAAAAATAACAGTAGCAAGGACAACACCTGCAATAGCCAGGGCTGCCTTCCTTCAAATGTTCTTTTATTTGAATGGAAGTCCTGCACATACTGACTGGATATTGGCAGTGTTTGCATCAGAGAAACAATTGATATTGATAATAAAAAAGTATAGCATGTGGTTTGTAAGTGGTGAGGGTTTGTGGGGGTTTTTGTGTTTTTTTTATTTGTATTTTTTGTTTGTGGGGATGTTTTTATTCCCCTACTCCCTATGATTCTATGTTCTGTTTTTTCTAGGTCTAAGTGTGAAAGACAGGAATAGGTTCTAGAAGAAGAATCCTCGTTATTTTGGGTGTTACATTCGTGCCTTTAGGAAGAGTTTAAGCTTTTTCCTTTGATAATTGTGCAATGAGAGAACTGCAAAATGTCGGGACTCTCCAAGTTTAGCAAAATGGTTACTGACTTGGTAAGCTCCAGCTTTTGTCTAGGTCTAGACTTATAGATACGTAGATACTAGAGATACTTGTAAGAAAGATATTTCCATTCCTCTATTTTGCTTCTTCACTAGTGCTTTCGTTTTGATTCTTGACTCCTATTAAATTATCTTCAGCACAATGCTGGAAGAAAAATATTGGAAAATGTGCTTTATTTTACCAAACAGTAGAGTCAAGAGCTAGGCTTTTTTTTCTCTTTCCCTTACCAAAGCTTTTTGATTTTCAACAGAAAGAGCTCTCTTTCAAGTACTGGGTAAAAGAAGTCTGCAGTGCCTGACTGCTTTTTTCCTCTTAGCTATAAAACATCATTTTAGCTGAAGCTTATTTCTCTACCTCTACCAACATTGGACAGAGATCATCAACATTTCACTGGCTTACAGTCATTGTAATCTGACATGAATTCAAAAAAGCAATTGAATGGAGGGTACAGGGTACTGTACTTGTATCTGTTTTTTCCACATACCTAACTTTAACATGCAGATCACTAAGTTACACACTTGTAAGGTCAAACATTTGATGCTAGAGAACAATGCCAGAGCTGGCTTGGTTTGGCTTTGTTCTGGACTCTTTGAAAATAGTCCTTATGACAGCCTCTAACAGTATGATTGTTATGCTTTTTTTCTTCCCATAGGGTCTACAACTGTACTTACTTACTGCTGCTCTGCCATGTCCCATGTATTTGCATTCCTGAAAATTTGGGACATTTTTTGCCTCTTCTCTCCTTTGATCTCATGAAAACATCACCTCTCCCCTAAGAACTTGAGGATTGCTTTATATGATCAATAACATTACAACAGAAAAAATCCCAGATTTTTGTGATTTTATTTGCAGAGGAAAACATTTGTGATTCATGACAACTAAATGAGAACCATAGACTGAAACTGTTCTGTAGTGCCTTGTGTGACCCAGGACACATTTTCCATGTCTGGATGAAGCAATCTTCACAATGCCTCATCCACACTCCAGCTTTCATGCTCTGAGCAATGGCCATCCTCTGCTCTGATAGAGTCAGGGTGCCCACAGATAAACAAGCATGTAGTCACTTCTTGTGCAGCTCTGTCCTCTCACACGAGTAGCAGGAGAGCAAAGGAACTCAGGCACTTCCCATTTCTTCAGCACTTGACTTTGCAATATTGGTGTTCCTTTAAGAGCAGTCTAATTTAATTTCTTCCTGTTTTAAAAATGGAAAACTGCAAAGTCCAAGTCATTGTCCAGATCATCTCAGGAGGGATTAATACTCCAGGTTTCTGGTAGTGGGTGACTTGAAGCAACCAATAGCAATAGCATGCTGTTTGAGCTATCTCCTGAAAGCACTGCCATGCTGTTTCCATCAGTGGTTTCCCAGGCATTTGCTGATAGCAGACAGTTGAGGATCAGGTCTCGGGTCCTGTGCTGGTGGAACTGTCTTACATACTAGAGCTCCCCTTTCATCCTTCCTCCCCATTTATCTGTGGCACCTCTGTTGCCTTCTCCTGCCATTTGCCTTCTTCCTCCCCTGCTTCTGCTTCTCATTAGTCAGAAGTGATACAGCCAGCAGCTGGAGTCATGGGGAGGACTTCTTTATCCAGTGTGCTCACACATGCTGGGGCTTTAAAGTTATAGAGCTGGGAGTTGGAGCAGTTTGCATTGCTGAGCCTTTCAGTCCTCACCTGAACTAGTCCCTCCTGGGCCCACATGGACAAAACAATGCTTTTTCCTCCCTTAGCCTCTTTCTCAGAGCCGGGAGAATTACTTTTGCTGAAAGTTTCTCCTAGAAAATCATTCAGAGCCATACTCCCAGCATGATTTTCTTCAGAGCTTAAAGATGGTTAAAAAATAAAAGTTCTAAGCAGCTGCAAATAAGTTCTTCTGCCATCTCTAATAAAAAGTTAGAGTAAGGGCTCATCTTGCCTGACCTGTACAAGCTACCAGGTACTGAGGGACTGATCAACTACCACACTATTACAAAGTCCTCAATATGAACTATGCACGTGTGCATGTGGATTTATAGGTCTTGCAGCCAAAAATGTTCCAATTTTTATTTTTCTTCATAAGGCAATGATTTCACTCCTTTCAGTTTCTCAAGCAGTAATACGGACTTGAATCTTAGAGTCCTATCTCTTCTATTTTTTTCTTAAGCCACTGGGTCAAACTCTGTCCTTTAATGTACCCACCAAGTCCCACTAATGTCAGCTTTCCTTCAGAGGATGAAATAATATGATTTAGTCCCAGAAAGCAGACCTCAAAGTCAGAGGCTTTTATAAGCATGCTTCTTAGACCAATGGCTTTAGCAGGTGGATTCCAAGGATTTTATTATGAAGAGCTTGACATGGAGTGAGAATTCTGAGCCATGAGGACGTGCCCTTTCTCTTTGCCAGGCTGTCATCACATGTGCTGGATGCTGAGCTACAGTTCCTCTGCTGTTATTCCAGCTGACACTAGTGGTGGTTTATGTGCTGCCAAGCAGGCTTTCAAACAAACATCATTCAGCAAATACCTTTTACAAAAAATATTTTTTTCCTAGAATTAAACACCAGGTGAAGTTTGTAATACTAAAAAAAGTATATTCAGAATAAAACAAGTTTCAATACCTATAGGTCATTTAAGTGCTTATATATGTTAATGAGTTAAAAAATACTGCTTTATAATCAAAACCATAGACTGTTATGTTCTTGCACACTAGCTTATCTGTAGACTCTACGAATTTCAAGGTATGCTCCTGCTAGTTTATGAGGGCCAATTTTACATTAAATTTTTTAAGGCAGTTATTTATTACTGCATACACATGTGCTAATAAAAACAACTCTCTTCAAAAAGTGAAAATAGGTCCTAGCTTTGACCAGTACCATTGCTACAAATAATATTCAATGGGAAACTTCTGAGTCTTAAATTGAGTTAATATTAAAAGTTTTTCCTTTCTCTCCCAATTATTTTCTGTTTACAATGATGTCAGATTTCTACAGGCCAACTGCAAAGAGCACATCCCATGTTCTTGTAGAGCTTAGTGGAGATTGAAATGGTACCAAAAATTCTGTCTGACCATATTCTGTCAAAGGTGCTTTTCCCACCTATTGAGGAATATGGTTTTGTGACATTTTGTGGTGTTTCTTGTGAGAAGTGACTATTCTGTCTGTACACAAACACAGTGCAACCCAGACCCTCGGCCACTGTAAAGAGGTGAAACTTCATGAGTTCTTTGGATTAAGGCTGGTTACCCTTAGCAGTGCCCTTGGAACAAATGCACCTTGTGTCAGGTCATTGTAAATGCTCTGAAAACCATCTGATTTTGTTTCCCCTTCACTTTGTAGGGAACCGAGTTTTAGGTGCAGCAGACAGAAGAAAGAACATTTGCTGTCTTCTAAAGAACAGTGTTGTTTTTATTAAATCATTTTTGTAAGTAGGGGGTTGGGTCCTCTGTTTGTGAGAAAAGGAGAGGGTTCAAGGTGCCTCATGGAGGAGTAAGAGTGTAGGCAAAGCTGTTGCTACAGTAACTGCTCAGCAAGGTGATGTCGCATTGTATGAGGAGCTGAACACAGGTTCCTGGCCAGCAACACACATTTGTCAGGAGGGGTCCTGAAGGAAGACTAATCCCATCATTCCCCCCTCCCTCACAGGCTTAGTTTTTCAAAATTGCAATAAGAACAAAAGCAGTTATGGAGCCTGGTGAAAAATGGGTGCAATCCTTATTAATTTGCCCCTGTGTGCAATCAATGCCTTACCTGAGGTTACAGCTTTCAGAATAGATTAGGAGATATGTTGGTCCACAGTTGTCCAGGAGGGCTGGGAAGATATTTTTTCATGCTGTTTCATCATAATGTTGTTCTGTGACAGACAATTCACAGGTCAGCATTTTATTAGGCACAACACAGATGCTCAGCAGTGAACTCTCTCTGCCAGCATCTCCTAGTGACATGTGAAAAAGCTGTGCATAGGGAATTGCCAACAAGGCAAGAGGAGTGGGGCACTATCAACACTCACAGTCCTCAACAAAAATGAAAAAACACAATTAATTTTGTTGAAAACATTATGTAGATACTGCTAGAAAATGCAGTTTAAGGCATGGCATGCTTTGTATTATATTTCCATCATTAGAAGATATAACTAGCTTGCTCTTTGCTCTGGCATAGAAGGTTATTCTCTTC
The DNA here is from genome assembly GCA_024734555.1 of Trochalopteron elliotii. Classification (NCBI taxonomy): domain Eukaryota; kingdom Metazoa; phylum Chordata; class Aves; order Passeriformes; family Leiothrichidae; genus Trochalopteron; species Trochalopteron elliotii. The sequence goes on from JANPWX010000510.1 coordinate 1,744,812, forward strand.
ATGTCTGATGTGATCTTACAGCTATAGGCTGTAAGCTGCAGGACTGTGTGCACGTGCATGTCTTCAGAAAGCAGACACTCCTCAAAGAACCGACCTGTGTCCAGACTCCAATTTTTTACTGTTGTTTACATTCTTGTGCAGATAATATTTATGTGAATGTAGGAAAAAAAATGGGTTTTGTTGAAATTGTAGACATACAGGGTGAGAGAAGTGGATTCAAGAAATACTCCAGCTATCTTTCTGTACTTTCCATCCTCCTCATCCCCCAAAACATGCTAAATGCATGTGTCAGTGTCATACCTACTGCTGGAGATTTGGTGCAAATTTAGTGCTTCATTGTCAGTATCATAAAATATTTTCCATTACTAGTGGTGATTTTTGTACTGGTGGTCAGAGAGAGGCTTTTATTCTGCAGCCTCATTGACCTGTGTTCAGCAGCACAATCCTTAGACTCCATCTGGCAGTTACTCTGTGATTCCCAAAATGATGATGCCCCAAGCAAAGTGACCCACAAGAAATCCTTCATAAGCAGCTTGTTGGTGTCCTCCCCCTGCACTCCCCTGTGGCTGCAGTGGCTGCAGCTTTCCATGACACAGTTCTGGTCACAGTTCTGGCGCTGGCCCTGCAGGGCAATCCTGACCTCTCACAGTTCAGTACGGTCTGCACCAGCTTGAGATGTCATCTCACAGATCATGGAATATTAGAAGGATTTCTGACTTTGAGCCCCAAGAGGCCAAGGAGAAAGAACAGCATGGGGAGAAAACTCTGGTGCTCTTGTATCAGCTTGCTTATCCTTTGTCACAGTGTAAAAACAGCCCAGCATTTACAAGTGGGACAGCAATGCAGCCTCTTTCCCTGCATCCATGTCGTCCCTCTTGCCTCTCTTGCATGTGCCAGCATGCCAGGCAAGCCACGCCTGGTGGCTGCCTCCATAGACACACTCAGTTTATTTCCGTTCCACACCATCAGAGCCAGTTTTGCAATGCTTTAATGGGTTTAAAAACATTTATTTTCCTTGTTCCTTCTATATTTCCTGGTTAGGGATTGAATTAGAACTTCTGAAATGCTTCCCAAGAGTTTTCCAATAGCACATTGACACATTTCCAAGATTTCGCTGCCAGGAGTGAAAGGAGTCAGATGAAGTTTGAGCCAATATCAATGTTTACAGATTCTTGAGTGAGCTGAACTGAATTTGTCAACCTAAGCTGTCTGCCGTCTGATATTCAGTGCAACACCTGTCTATACAAAGACAGTTTTAGCTCTCTTGAACTCATGACTTCTTATATCTTGTCAGTCATTATGGCACACCTCTCACTTTGGAAGGTCTCACAGACAACTTGTCTTTGATCATGTGGAATAATCACTTTTTAATGGGAAATTAAGGCAACAAAAGTACCAAGTGAGACTCGCTTAGTTACAAACATCTAAAATAGGTCAGAGCTAAATCTCTGCTAATCATCCTAGGTTCCCTTGCTAGTTTAGAGAGCAATCCACCTCACCTCAAAGCAGATGCCAGACACAATCCAGGTCACCAGGTCCCAGTAATGCCCCCTTCTCTCTGGCCACCAAGACAGGGCATGGTGCTCTGCTCAAGGGTGCAGTGTAAATTAACACAGTGAGATCAGATAAATACTGAAAAAACAAAATTGTCGAAAACTGTGTTCTCGTGAAGAATATGGTAAGTCAGTACACTGGGAAGCAATTAATAGTGATTCATTGGGGATTTATTTTCTCTCCCATTCCTTCCTTATTTTCTGTCCTCAGCTATACAGTTATAAATAGAGATGAGTCGTTCAGGCCTGAAGCAGTCATTTATCAGTATCATCTAACTGAAGTGTACCATTAATTTCTTTATTTAAAATGCCAATTGATTGTAATTTTCTCATTGTGACTGAACAACTGCAAGGCATTTATTAATTCTTGGACTGGCATACACAGGCACTCAGCAGCTATGAATACTCACCACATTAATCTTCCAGATTGTGGCAGAGAGAGAGAAATCTTTGTGCAAGGGTTGATCTGAGGGATTCATTCATTTTAGATTTTCCCTTTTGCGAATTTCATTCATGGGAAACACAAGTGAGGAACCTGGTGGTGCTGCAGGGCTGGGTCATGGCAGCCTTTGCCTTCTGCTCACACCAGTGATGTAGGAGAGACCCAGGGCTGGGAGGATGCTACAGGGACAAAGTGAGGTCCCCTAAGCATGGTCCTGTGGAAGTTTCTTGTGCTGCCTTCACTTAGGAAGAAGGGTGTGGTTGTGTGTGAGACTGATGAGGGTGGAAATTACCTTAGGGGTCCAACAAGCATTGTAAAAGTACTCTGACAATTAAAACAATGCTGCTTGTCTGTTACAGCCTTTCCTTCCTCATATAACTCATTGTGACAATGCAAATGTAAACCTGGTGGAATGGGGAAGACATTCAAAGTGTAACTTGAGTGAGATAAGTGTAATAAAAATGAAAATAAAGTAAAATACAATAATAATGGTAAATAATAATAATAATAATGTTAATAGAAAGGGGAAAACCAAATGACACATAATGCAATTGTTCACCACCTGCTGACCAGTGTCAGACCCTTCTTCCCAAATCTAGATCAGCCATTCTTTTGGGCAGCTCCTCCCAGTTTCTATACTGGGAATGACTTTCCACTGAATGGAATATCTCTCTGGTCAATCTAGGTCACTTGTCCCAGATACTCTCCCTCACAGTTTCTTTTGCATGCTTCCTTTCCAGAAGAACATGAGACAAGGCAGCTCTTGACTTAGGATAAACTTAGAAAAAAACCCAAAAACATCAGTGTAATATCTATACCATTCTCATTCTAAATCTAAAACACTGCATTGTAGCAGCTACTGAGAAGAAACTCTCTCTTAGCTAAAACCAGGACAGGACCTTACACAGAAAATTGCCAACAACTGCAGCCATCCTGAGAAAAAAATCAAATATATATTGGCAGAAAGGGCTGCTAAAATGAACAGGGAAATCAGGTCCTCGTAGCAGAAAAAAAGGGCGAAAAATCTGGAGTTACTGAGCCTGTCTCTACCTGTGCCAGGAAGGCTGGGTGACATCCTTTAGAGTTACTGATTGCATTTTAGTCCTCCTTTTGGATTGTGGAATCTAGGCACTTCTTTCCCCTTCTGTTTGATTGGTGTCCAGTTGATCAACTGCAGTAGGTATCAATTGAATATCATGGGATGATGGGTAGTGTGGCCCAGCAGCATGTGCAGCAAAAGGAGGAAAATGATTATGTTGAGCTAAGAAGACAGAGTGAAACCACTTCCAAAAGACTGTACCAAGGGCCTCCTATACCCTATTTCATTAACCATTTTATGGCATGTAGCAGTTGGTGAACTGGTTCTTTATCTGGTGAAGTGGCAACTTTCCAAGTTAATTCTGACATTTGGTGTCACTTTTGACACACTTCAGAAGATACCTTCAGTCCTCATGATGAAGCTTATCATTGAGGGCATTTTACTTTTTTTTTTGAAAGAGAATCATCCAAATTAGGAAAGCAGCAATACCACAGGGCCATAACAAGCAATCACACAGCAAGTTTCTATAAGTAGTATGTAATTAATTTGTAATTACTTAATAGGAAATTCAGGCAAATAGAAAAGTAAGTAAATGTGTGGTACTGCATGGGAGTAAAAGCTGTTAGAATGTGTTTAATAAATAAACAAACCCTTCAACAAAAAGTAATCTCTAAACATTACAAGAAAAAATCAAGAACAGAAATATTCCAGAGGCTCTCTAGGCATAAAATCTGGCACTATTTTTACATGACTAGTAGCAAGTTGTGATTTTAAAGAAAATGGAAGACTAATGAGAAGCATTTCTTTAATCACTCTTTGTCATTTCATATCCCTTTACACCTTCATATCCTTTTACAGTTATCTTTTGTTTCATAATTCAAACATTCTAAGTTATTTGTACAATTTCAAAATATAGAGTTTCTCTAATTTAAACAAACTGGACAGCAATCATAGCCCTGTATATACATTTTACATTCTTCTGTCTATTTTAATGGTGGTATCTAAAATAAAAAGATAATAACTGCATTTTCCAAAAAAAAAAAAACCTTCAGAGGGCTATGAACAAGTAAAAATTTGAGTTCCTGTGTTCCTAGTGAACACGAAATAGAAATTTAGTATTACAGGTATTCTATAAGAAAATACTTTTTTTTTGGTCATTAAAGCAAGAAAATAGCCAGACCCTGAGCAGTAATTGCACTTTGTCAGTTGCTCTGATCTTTTCCAGCAGTTACGAAATGGATGAATCATTGCCATAATGGTCTTAAGAGGCCAGTTGGGTCCAGACAATGGGGAAATGCCTTTGGAAAAACTCTTCCAAGCAGAGTGCTCGGTTCTGTCCAGGTCATTGCTTCTGGCCATGGATTGAGAGCCCTGTGCATGTGTTCAGCTGGAAGACCCTGATAGGTAGTGTTTTGCCTGACTCTCCAAACTGAGATTAAATGGCTGTCCACATAGCATTATTCACACAAACATTTCAAAACACTTTCCAAAAGAAATTCTCTACTGTGAGGGAGGTGAGGCACTGGAACAGGTTGCTCAGGGGACTCATGGGTGCCCCATCCCTGGAAGCGTTCAAGGCCAGGCTGGATGGAGCTCTGAGCAACCTCATCTTGTTGAAGGTATCCCTGCCCATGGCAGGGGATTGGAACTAGATGAACTTGAATGTCCCTTCCAGCCCAAACCATTCTCTGATTCTATGATTTTCACTACCTCCAGGGTAGGTGAATCAACCACTTCCCTGGGCATCCTGTTCCAACACTTGTTGACCCTTTTGGTAAAGGTATTTTTCTTAATACCCAATCTAAACCTTCCCTGGCGCAACTTAAACATATTCTTTTTGTCTTGTCACTTGTTACCTGGGAGAAGAGGCTGATCTCCATCTCACTATAACCTACTTTCAGGAAACTTCAGAGAGCTGTTAGGTCTGAGCCTCCATTTCTCCTGGCTAAACAACCCCATTTCCTGGAGCGGCTCCTAAGACTTGTACCAAGTATAAATTACTTGAACACATTGTTTTAATCCATTAAATATTTTAGCCTTTCTCCAAAAAAGCCCTAGGTGTGGTGCATAAAAGCAATCAATAAATTATTCAAGTCAGTCCCCATGACTTTGTGCATTAATACATGAAGCCTCTGACCCCCTACAACAGGAATGTTTTAACGAATAAAGAGGAGTTCTGGCGTAAATAGGTCAATACAGAGCTCTGGAGCCTCTTTCACCATCTGAATCTGAGTTGGTAGTCTTTCTCTCTCTAATTATAAAATCCCAGAAACTGAGGGAAATGCCGAGAAGCCTGAAATCCTATAAATAACACATATCAATGCTTGGCTTCTTTGGGGTTTCTCAGGTGTTGTCATGTTCTGAACTGTGCAGCCAGCATTCTTCATACATTAATAATCAAGAGAAGAGACATTAAAGAAGAGGAAATATGTGAATAATACAAGAGACAAGGGAAAAATAATGAAAGCAAATGTCCTTCACCTGACATTGGGCATGATCATTCTGTCCCTGTGCAAATACATTTCTGGCTTCAGGTTTGGTAATAAGGCAGTAAGTTGCTTATGAGTGCTACTGAAGACAGATAAAGACAGCTGTGCTTCCCAATAGCTGGAGCTTGGTTTTACATAGCACTGCAGAAGCCCTTTAAGATAACAGGCAAAAATTACAAAGGCCTTTTAGCTTCACTTTGTTACGTGGGGTTGGTGGCATTCACTGGCATTTGGATCTGCAGTAAAAGCAGCTGGAGAAAACCAAATCTGCAACCTCCCTGTGCAAGTCTCCCAGTCCCATCTGCCTTGGGAAGGTGGAGTCCCTGCTGTTAACAACATATCACAGCATCAACAGCCACAGCGAAAAGGTGATTTAGTCATTGTTATACCCTGATCATTTTGTATCTTTCCCTAACCCAGAACCAACATCTTTTTTCATTTGTTCTTACTCCCCTGCTGTCTTTTGTCCCTACAGTAAGAATTCCCCAAGCTCTTGTTGCTGACACTGGCTGCTGCCCAGAGGTAGACAGGCAGTATATTAAATTCATCTGCACCGGTGTGCCTACAGCTCAACTGTGTGTTTTGCCCCTGAATGAGGCAACCGGGGACCCTAAGATCTCTTTCATTAACCTGCCTTGCTCCCACTCCATCCCATGCCTACCTACCTCTCAGCCGCAGAGGTACCAAAGCTAATGCTCATGTCAAGCTGTGGGATCAGCACCTCCAGATAATTTTTTGCACTTCAGTAGCTTTATTTACAAAGAAATATTACTTAATTTGTCAGAGAAAATGATTGAGGAAGAAGTCCGGAGAAGAATATAGTGTCCCTGTGCCAAATGTGGTCTTTCGAAAATGGCAGTTCAAAATCACAGCTACTTCTTGTGTGATGCACTCAGAATTCTTCAGATGCAAAGCCCTAACCCTGAACTGTCCAACTTTGTTTTGAGTTTTGGCTTTGTCTGAGGATAAGCTGAACCTAATCTGACTTCATATGTCTAATAATTATCATCAATAAAAAAACCCCAACACTATAATTAACCTAGCATAATGTGCACTCACAGAAGATTGTTCATCCAACCTATTTGAGTGTTTATTGGAAAAGAGGGTATTTGCTCTTTTTCATGCCTTTTTCATTGACTTTAGACATAAGCTAATAAGTTAGAATTCCAAAGTCTGGTGAGATAATTTCATTCCACAGTGACTAACTGGGTACTTGGAAACTTAAAAGGATCAAATCTCATAGACCTGTGTGTTATTCAAGTCCCTGAAACTTGCTTGCATCCAATGCCTCAACATAACATCTGGTATAGGCCACACATTTAAATAACATTTAAAAGCAATAGGCAATGCTAACAAAGTACAGTATGAGCACTAGAATAACTGTTAACAGTGATACATTTTTCAGAGTGCAAACCACTGGTTTCTCTTGTCTTTTCCCTAATTAAAATTTAAAGAAGAACGTATCAGATACAGAATCCATATACAGAAATGGATAAAGGCTGGGGGATGAACAGATTGAGAGCAGCCCTGCTGCGAAGGACTTTGGGTTGCTGGTGCATGAGAGGCTTATCATGACTTGATCATGTGCAGCCCAGAAAGACAAGTGTCCTGGGCTGCCCCAAAAGCAGCATGGGCAGCAGGGTGAGGGAGGGGATTCTTCCCCTCTGCTCTGCTCTGCTCTGGTGAGAGAGACCCCACCTGGAACACAGCACCCAGCCCTGGGGTGCCCAGAGGAAGGACATGAAGGACATGGAGCGAGTGCATAGCAGGGCCATAAAGCTGATCAGAGGGATGGAAGCACCTCTCATATGACGAGATGCTTGAGAGAATTATGATTGATCAGCCTGGAAGAAAGATGGATTAGGGGTGACCTAATTGCAGCCATCCAGTACCTGAAGGGAACTTACAGGAAAGATGAGTCAAGAAAGACTATTTAGGAGGACATGCGGTGACAGGACAAGGGGGAATGGGCTCAAATTGAAAGAGAGTAAGTTTAGGTTCAATATGAGGAAAAAATACTTTACCGTGAGGATGGTGAAGCACTAGAACAGGTTGCTCAGGGGACTCATGGGTGCCCCATCCCTGGAAGTGTTCAAGGCCAGGCTGGGTGGAGCTCTGAGCAACCTCATCTAGTTGAAGTTGTCCCTGCCCATGGCAGGGGATTGGAATCAGATGAGCTGGAATGTCCCTTCCGACTCAAACTATTTTATGATTCTATGATTCTATCAGATTCTCCATGGTTGGTTGTACTTGGCACATCCTATTGAATCATGCTTAATCCTACTAATGTTCATTTGAAATAATGATTAAATCTTCTTAGAAATAGAATAAATATTTTTAATTATCAGAAATAGGTCTGTGAGAAGAATATGTGTGCTCACAGAGAGAGAAAAAGAAATAAATGCTGGGTGGGTATTACACTGGATCCCAGCATAACCACGATCTTTACTGGGAGTCACATTCTTGGATAACTGCCATTTTTATTTAGAAATAGGTTTGAACTTTAGAAATGGAATGCAGATTTAGGGGCATTATTGTTGGCGCAATGCACATTAGGGTTTGGGTTTGACCAACTATAGAAATAGAGTCCAGCAACAAGTATCTATTTACATGCTAAATATGGATTTGTACAGATAAATGACAGATTACAGATAAACATTCATCCATTCTAATTTGTCAAAAACCAGTTCTGCCTTATTTGGCAAGTGCGTTTTTGAAGTCCAGCTGAAAATATTATCCTTTTCCCATCTAGCCTTAAATAACATGCAAATAAAATAAACTGCCATCTTTCTATTTGAGTGAAGAAATATATCTTCATCATATTAAAACACTTGGACTATAACTGTATTTTTTGTGTGACATGCAGGGACTCCATTCTGGCAGAGGATGGGAAAGTGTCAGGAACGCCAAGTGGAGACCACAAAAGTTTCAATATAATATTTTTGGCTGACCCATCAGAAATCTCCTGTAGATCCTTAAGTACTGAGCTCCTTGGATTTTGAATTTGTTCCTTCCTACTCAGCTCAAGCAGAAACTCCAGCAGTCTCCTAAGTTAAATTTGTATTATCAGGACAATAGTTTCTGTCTACATTTGCACAGACTTGAAGTGGTTTTCTATTGGCAATTATAGTCTGTGGATAAGCTATCTTTTATTGCATGCACAAAAGGATACATGTAATACCTATTCTGTATACTGTTAAGAGACTTATTATTGTGGCATTTTGCTTTCTTCTCTAGCTTCATGTCATGCCTCAAAAATATTTATATCCTCCTTTTGTGAGTCATATGCCTCAAAGTTGGAAAAAAATCCATGACATTTGGTAAGCTCTCTTAGGAGTAATCCATTAATAAAATGGCTACAGATTTCTGTCCAATATGCAGCCCATTAGCTGGAACTGCTCTACCATGCAGAGCTATGGATGCTTCCTGCACAATGAGAGAAGATCCCTGCATTTTGTGCATGGTGAATAGACAAAGGAAAAAACTGTTTTATTTTCTGCTACAAGAAAAGCCCAGTGTATCATCATCCTGTACTTAGGAGAATTTGATCTTTAGGCACTACTGAAAATAGATTCCATGCAAAGCATGAACTTGGCAACATGAGCATTTCCGATTACATCTTTGTGTTCGTGCTAAGTGCAGTACCTCAGTTCTCATTTGTGAGTGCACCCAGACCTTGTGCTACATCTAACTAGAATGGCATTATTTCTTCCCTTTTTTCCCTCGTGAATATAGTTTGAAGAGTATTCATTATGGGTTTTATCCTTCTTTGTAGTAGGACTGTGCTGACAGTAGTCATTGAATTAATGAGAACAGGTGTCTTTTTCTATGTTCTCCCTCCTGTTCACCCTGTTCTCCCACCCCCTCAATCCCTTTCTTAGTGGAGATCTGCTATTTCTTTCTTCATGAAGAATGTGCTGGTTTTCAACTCAATTAGTACGTAGCATTAAAAGAGATTTGTCAGGTGGTGTTACCTGAAGCTCTCTTACTCACTGAAAACACTGTTTTATACTGCTTCTTCTACACATCATGTAGCCTAGTCAAGAGCTAAAACATAGCATCCCAAACTGAAGTGCATCATATTTTATCAATGACATGTGAAGGTGGATTCAAGTTAAGGAGCATAGGTTTGCAAAGGCATCTGTCCACCAATGTTCCAGCAAGAGACACAAGAGGATGTGATCAAGGAAGTGTGATAGCTTAGTTTTCATTCTCTTTCACTAAAACAGAGGAATATCAAATAAGTGGATGGATGTCAGCATCACAAATCACAACCCAGAAAACCCAGAAAACCAAGATATTTTTTGATTGCATATTTGACTGCTTTTAGAAAAGTGTAAGGAATATTTAGAAAGAAAGGCAGCATAAGAATGGGCTGAAGAAATCTGCAAGATGAGATTATGTTTGGTACAGGTGATACTAAAGAGCATGATAATGAACATCTGATTTTTTCAGTGAATGCTTTGTGTTAGGACAGTAGGTTGTAAATAATACACCCATAATCCAAAAATATTATCTAGGAGTCTAAACAGTCCAACAGGAGAAAGAAATAGCTTGGAAGCAGGGAGGCAGAAGAACAGTACTCCTGGACAGGTAATTGTCATAATTGTCATAAGAATCAATACTATCTGCAAGTTGCTGAGTTTGTATTTAGGGAAAATGTTTACTAGTTTTCACTTGTTAATACTTAGTATGCAGCGGTTTCAGCAGGACAAGAATATTTTCTTGTACCTTGAGTAAAAGCCAAAAATAATTTAGAAATTCATGGTATTTATAAAGAATATGATCTTTCCTAAGCGATCTCTGCTATCTTGATAATCAAATACTAAAAGGAAATTTTCCACTTTTTTTTCAACTTTGATTTTCATTTTTGTCAAATAATTCGCATTTTTTAATTCCTTCAGTTGTGAATTACTTTCAAACTAATATGAATAATACCAGTTCTCTTTCCATTTATGTAATTTTATTAGTGATTAGAAAAATGAAATTGTCCAATTACAAAACCATTGAGTTCTTAATTGAGGCAATGAAAACCAGTGAACTAAACTTCATGTTCAAAGTAAAAATTAACAATAGGTGACAACTTCGAGATTGATTTGATGAAGTCATAAGCTAGCATCCTCTTTGTCATCTTCGGTTTTTTCATGTCCTGAGTTTGAGTTTTCCTTGAGCTATCTGGATTGAATTGAGCACACCGACATGTTTTAATGAGTTAATATACAAAATAAAAGTAATATACAGGAAGGTACATGGCCAGAGGAGGCAGTGGCAAAAGTCACGCTTGAACATTATAGCTTTCAACTGCCCTTTTGAAAGCTCAGCAAACCAGACTGTACACACTGTTTGGAACTGCAAAATTCCACTGTGAATTGTTTGTGAATTTAACCTGGTGTAGAACCATAGGGCAACTCCAGATTTTCTCCACACCAGTGTAGGGTCTGACCCTGTGTAAAACATAGTGGTGCTGGTCACTCCCTGAGAGCAGGGACTGTGTTTGGGCCACAGCAGGTGGCACCAGGCCCTGTTCTTCAGGTGTCTGACATGGAGGAAGCTCTGATTCTTCTGTCATTCCATGGTGCAAAGCATAAGGAGTGGGAATTGTAGGGCCTTGTGTATTTATGTGTATTTGTGGCAATGACAAACAAGCCCTTGGCTCAGGAGTGTCACAAATAAGTATTAAATTCACTATTCCCAAGGAATAGTCACTGTCACTTTCTAGTGGCATCCTCCTTCCAATGGGAACTCTACTTCCTACAGGGGTCTTTCCTGGATAGCAACTTCCATAAAGAGAATGATAAAATAAACACTGAGAAGCCTCAGAATTTGTCCCATTGACAACATTTTCCCCCAAAATCTTCAGCTAACAGAGTATACATATATATTTTCCCTCAATATTAAAGGTTAGATTTCAAATTCACATGGGATTTTCCGATTCTGCTTGGATAAAGTGAATGTTAAAAATCAGAAATAAGTATTACATGCTTCAGATAAAATCCTTGGAAGTCATTTATATGGTAAATATTAATAGCTACCATATAAATTACATTTGCTCTCTGATTGCATTGTAATAACTGCTTGGTCTATAGCAGACAATTAAACGCATCATGCAAAGACTTAATTGGCACTACTAAACTTTTTACTAATCTTTGACATTAGTCATGTTTTTTCTGAATTTTTGCTCATTTTATGAGCTCTATAAACACAGGCAGATCCAGTCATTAGTCTTAGCTCATTCCTGACTTTTTCCCAAAATTTTCAGCTTTGATTTTGTAACTCCTTTTAAAATCTTCATTTTGGAATGTTTCATATATTTTTTTAAGAATAAAATTCTTTTCAAATATAGTAAAAACATTTTAGTTGAAATCTCAAGATAATCTGTTAATTTGGGGAATTGTTTCTGGGCAGATGTGTAAGAGTAGTGTATTACATTACATTGTACATTACATACCTACATTAAAACCAAAACCTTTGAGGATCCTTTAAGACTGATAGCAACTTAGTCAACATTTTCTAATGTCACTCTAAGAAACTGCTCTTCACAGTTATTTTTAAAACATGTAAACAAAAGATATTCCTTCCATTTGTGCTGAAATATGTATGACAGGAAGGAGTGAAATGGAATGGCAGAAGATCTGATTTACTCCTTTTTTTTTTTAGCTATGGATAGTATGACCAAGTTATATAAATAAATGACTCACTGCAGAAAGGTCTAAATTTTATAAGCCAATTCAACAAATTCTAACAGTTTTAGTTAAAATTGATGGCTTTTTCAAAGGCTGCTCTATCATGTCTGGAAGTATTGCAGGCAGGTCTTTTTATTGATGTTTTTAAACTCAGATATGGGCATTTTGTCTTAATGTCTAATGTCCATAGACATGTATATTTAAAAATTATCAGCTTAATATAACATGTAATGGGTTATGCATAGCGTTTTCCAGATCATTAAAACCACCCAGATCACCATTGAAGGTTATTCCAGTTATCAAATGAGGTAGGTCACAGTGCTGCAGAGTGAGCTCATCCTTAATCTAAATGATCTGAAAGCTCCATCATCTGCTCTAAATACATATGTGCATATCCCAGCACACAGCAGAACAGTATACAGAGTGGAGGAGCACACAGCAACACAAAACAAGCCTATGGTGGTTGCAAGAAGAGACTATGTGCCCAAAAGGATTATACTTCACATACTTTCATCTGTATTTTATGTGTTTTATTGTTATTCTCCAAGTTCTCCCTTAAGTACAATTATTTTCAAAGTATTTTATCAATTTACTTTGCTGTAAATGAATCAAAAATTAAACTGTATTTTTTCCTGTGAATTAATTACAGCCTGTTGAGCACAAATATATAATTAACTTTAAAATATAATTAACTATTTATTTGGCTATTATTAAAAAAAAAGAGACAAGTAGTATGTAGTATCACGTTAGTAAGAATTGGTACTTTTCTATATCCTCATTTGCCCTCAAGAATTGACCTTATTCATAAGGGTTGGATTTATAAGAAGGCATAATTACTTACGCCATCTTGAGATGTAGAAAAACCAAAAAAACAACTTGAATGGACATCAGTGCTAAGGTCCCATAAAGCTATTTTTGTAAAGCTGTTAACTGTGGTGTCTAAAGGATGCACAAGGATCAAAGTTACTGCCAATAAATGACACATACCTCAGAGCATCCTCACTTCTTTGAAATATTCTGGTCTGTACTTCTCGTAACTCAATAGCTCCAAGTTAATTAGAAGTTCAAGGACAAATGTTTTCAAAAACAAGATCTCAAAATAAAATCTATAGTAAATTCACAGCAGTTACACTGTGTATGGTAGTAATTGCAGAACCACTCTTTCCTTTGACCTCTATAATTCAACAAATAAAAAATCATTCTGCTCCACAGCTCAGTGCCCAACTCCTTGGTGCTACTATTGTCCTGTAAAGGGAATATTAGGTGTTTACATCAAAGCCAAGATGGGGTAACTCCGAGTTCTAAAAATCTGCTTTCTAGGAAACAGACTTTGCTCATTGTGTGTGCAATTAAAGGTGTTTCAAAGTGATCAGTTTAAGAGATGCATGGGGCCATAATCTATCCTGAATGACACCAGCTCATGCACAGTGATACAGACATACAGGCTTCTGATCCAACAGAATGAAAAAGTGCCAAGGAATGAATACCCTGACTTGACTGGGAGGATCTCTGCTGCTTTTACAGCCACTAGTAGAAAAATCATTCCTCTCCTGATCTACTGAGAAATGGTTTCCTTCTGATAAAAAGTGCTAACTGAACTGTTTTTATGTGGACTCTGAGTTAGTGAAGTGTGAAATATTTGCTGAAGATGAAACTGAGTCAACAAAACTCATAGTATTCAAAAAGTACTGCCATGTGGGTGTTTTTCTCCTGAAATGTTAAGAGCTGAAAAGCTAGTGCTTTTATCCAACATGCCATCCAGTCATCTGAACAATTACTTGCTTAAAGCAAATGACATCTAGATACTGGAGAGAGATAAAGTTAAAAGTCAATTCATTAAAAATACTTTTCTCCTCAAGAAATGATTTCCTTTTTGAAGTAAATTGAACATAAATGGTAGGAAGGAAGAAGAAAAATGTGAAATTTTATTATACTATTTTAAGTTTGATTATGTCACAGAGAAAGCAAATGACAACAGGGTATAAAGGAATCTAATCCATAAAGGAAGAGAAAAAGGTTAAAGAAGTCAACAGTAATTAAATGGTGATTGAAGCTGAAAGAAAATTGATCTGTGTTAGCTGAAGGCCATTCTTGCCTTTTGGGATGTTATGCATCAGTGAAGAGGGGAAAGAAAGGTTTTTCTTGTTTTGATATGGAAATATATGTCACATCTTCTTAGCCTATGGTGCTGTGACTCAAAACTGCACTGAGTTTCTGGTACACTGATTCTAGTGTCCTATGCATGCTTGTGGGTATTGTGTAAAGATAAGATGCTCTAACAAAGCTTGGCAAGGTCAAAAGGCATGGGAGCTTCAGCAGTTTGCATGTGGTTTTGTCCTGGGGCAAAAAATAAAAGCAGCCTGAAGCAAATGAATCCAAATAGGGGTAGCACTGACACATCCATGCAAAAGCTGTGCAATATCCATGACTAGGGATGCAGTGATCCACCTACCATTCAGCTGGTGTCTGGCAGTTTGGCCAACTCTTCTGTAGGGATACTTGGAGGTGCTGACATTAATTGGTATGATACAAACATATATTGCCACTGAATCATATGGAGAAGTTTTTTAAAATTCAGCAGTGCTGCCAAGTGTTTTAAGTTTTGGATAAATGCTTCAGAGGTTGCATTTAATAAATTTCTGCCAGGATGTGAAGAAATGAAGGTAAATCTGTGAGCAAAGTAAATGCTGTCATTAAAAAAGCATAACTAATGCCACTGTAGTTCCCAGGTCAGGTGAGGATGCACTTTATAGAAACCTTTCATTGTTCCAAAGATCAGTGCCACTTCCAGGCACCAGGGCCTTGTAAGTTGGGCCATAGACCCTGTCGTGAGATGTGGAACACAGACTACATACCTTGGTGTATGAGAGGAGCTTGTGGCAGGAGAAAAAAAATTAACTGTGATAATGAGTTATAAATACAGCAATATTTGTTGGTTAGAGACCAAATCTTATTGTGATTATTTTGCCACAATCTCTGTTGATACCACTGGGAGTACTGAGTGTGTAACAAGTACGTAGAGCATGTTTTGTCCATATCTACCAAGATTGGTGAAGTGGATTAAAACAAGAAGATCAAGTAATTTGCATTACTTAAAAAATTACAGACAGCCACTAAATGTTCTGAGCTACAGTTTTTATGAGCTTTTTGTCTCTAGAGCTGTAGGTACATACAATTAATAACATTTATGTTAAAAAATACATTAATTTCTTCCCCAGTGAAGAACAAGGACAAATAACAAATAAAGCATAACTACATTTTCTCTCATAAACCACTGTTGGGAATCTTTCCCTTCTGTAGTGAATGTGGCATGAGCAGCCTGCCATCACCTCGTTCAAGCTTGTCAAGTATGACAAGGATAAGAATCATTTGAGATGTCCACTTCAAGCTTCAATATCACAGAATCACAGAATGACAGAATGTGTGGGTTGGAAGAGACCTTCAAGACCATCGAGTCCAACCCAGCCCTAATCCTCAACTAGATCATGGCACCAAGTGCCACATCTAGTCTCTTTTTAAACACATCCAGGGATGGTGACTCCACCACCTTCCAGGGCAGACTATTTCAGTACTTAATCACTCTTTCAGTGAAAAACTTCTTCCTAATATCCAACCTATATTTCCCCTGATGCAGCTGAAGACTGTGTCCTCTTGTTCTGTCAATTGCTGCCTGGAGAAAGAGACCAACCCCCAGCTGTCTACAACCACCCTTCAGGAAGTTATAGAGAGTGATAAGGTCACCTCTGAGTCTCCTTTTCTCCGGGCTAAACAACCCCAGCTCTCTCAGTCATTCTTCATATGGCTTGTTTTCCAAGCCCTTCACCAGCTTGGTTGCCCTCCTCTGGACATGCTCAAGCATCTCAACATCCTTCCTAAACTGAGGGGCCAGAACTAGACACAGCCCTCAAGGTGTGGCCTGACCAGTGCTGAGTACAGGGGAAAAATGACCTCCCTGCTCCTGCTGGCCACACTATTCCTGATCCAGGCCAGGATGCCCTTGGCCTTCTTGGCCACCTGGGCACACCCTGGCTCATGTTCAGCCGTTGTCATCAGAACCCCCAGGTCCCTTTCCTCCTGGGCACTGTCCAGCCACACCATCCTCAGCTTGTAACGCTGCAGGGGGTTGTTGTGGCCAAAATGCAGGACCCGACACTTGGACTCATTAAACTTCATTTTATTAGACTCTGCCCATCCATCCAACCATTCCAGGTCTCTCTGCAGAGCCATCCTATCTTCCAAGCGGTCAACACACGCTCCCAGCTTAGTGTCATCCACAAATTTACTAATGAAAGATTCAGTAGCCTCATCCATGTCATCAGTGAGAATACTGAACAGAGTTGGTCCCAGCACAGACCCCTGAGGAACACCAGTGGTGACTGTCCCCAGCTGGATACAGCACCATTTACCACCATTCTCTGGGCCCGGCCATCCAGCCGGTTCCTAACCCAGCAAAGAGTGCTCCTGTCCAAGCCCCGGGCTGTCAGCTTATCCAGGAGTATGCTGTGGGAGACAGTGTCAAAAGCCTTGCTGAAGTCCAAATAGACAACATCCACAGCCCTTCCTGCATCTACCAGGCGGGTCACCTGGTCATAAAAGGAGATCAGGTTGGTCAAACATGACCTGCCTCTCCTAAACCTGTGCTGGCTGGGTCTGAGACCCTGGCCATCCTGTAGGTGTTGCGTGATGACACTCAATATAAACTGTATTATCCATTATCTTGCCAGGTAGGAGATACAGGATGGAAACATTTTTCATGTACTTTAAGACTGGGATGAATGTCAGTGTTCACGTTTTCTCCAGTTAGGAGGGCAAGTTTTCACTTGTATATTTTCTGGGTTCACTAATAACTTAGTTGTAAATTGAAGCCATTCACTCAAGCACAAGAAAAAAAAAAATCTGCTAAATAGTGGTTCAACAAATGACTTTGAGCCTGTTTCAGTTAAAAGTAATTTAAATTTCCAGTGTTTCCTGGTGGTCAAAGAAATGTTGCTTCCTTATCACTTTTTAATGAAAAGATGTAAGTAGACTATTGCCAGACTACCCAGACTACCCAGCCACTCCAGATATAGGCTTCCTGCTCTTTTTCACTCTGCGGATCACTTTGACCACTCCAGTAATAACTGGTGGTCAATAAGTTCTTTAGCTGCAGCAAAATCTTCTTTGCATACCTTAGCGTTGTAAGTCCAACTTCTAACTGGTTTTTAGGACACTCAGTCCTTTTTGCCTTGCCACAGTTCACACTGAAGTCAGAGTATTCCAGAACCTATTGTTAAAAGCATATCCACCATCTTTTTCTCCCATGAGAAAGAAATAATAGATACATTATGAACTATGAGGTCTAATTAGGATTAATTCAACACTAAGTTCCCACACTCAGAGAATAAAGCCACAGGAATATGTTATACTGTAACATGGTCTACCTAGGGCTAGTGAGACATGAAAATCTTACTGCTTAAATTTTAGGTATCCTGAAACTTCAGGTACACATTTCTGTTGAGGCTATCCAAGAAGAGCACTGGGTAAATGGAGATTGGTGAGCTGGCACCTTTGGGGCAAAGGAGGTGATGTCCAATGCCAGCAGCTTGGTCAGACATGGAGGTGAGAAGGGTTCTGTGCAGCTCTAGCATAGGGGGTTTTTGACCTCCTTGTGTACACACCATACAGAGCAACTTGTTTATTCCCTGCCTGTCAGCCAGCAGCTGTTCATGGGCTCACTCTTAGCTTGTTATCAGTGTGTAATGCAATTGTCCTTTGAGGTTTAAAATAGCTCACATTTGCTATGCACAGGTGGCTTAGGGCTGTACAGAGTGTACAAATGATCTGCAGCTCCTCTGGCATCAGGGTTTCAGTTCATCTGTCTAAACTCAATCACCTGCTGGGCTGGCAGATACATCTGAGCTGTCACCATGGGCTGGCTGTGTAGTCCATGGGATGTACTGTAGACCTCTAAAGTGGGTCAGATGAATCACTCCTTAGAAACTCTATCTTCTCTCTGGTGAGCGTAAGTGGAACTGAGGATGACTAATTCAGATGCAAGCATCTACATTGCAAATGTTTCAGGTTAGGTGATGCAGAACCCAAGAACAAAGATGAGTTAAAATGGTAGGCAGTAATTCACTGGGAGTTTTGAGAATCTCAGTAAAATATGAACATTAGATTCAGGTGTCTAAATAGTAGTCAGTGATAAAAATCTCTTTGTTGAATCGGCCCTTTGACCTAAATTCAAAGACAGACAAATAACAAAATTTGGACCTTTGAATGAGAGGTCCAGTTCTCCCCTCGGTACCTCAGAGAAGATTGCCAGAACCCAGGAGGCAACACACCAAGGCTAGTCAGACACTGCAGCAGAGCCTTGCACCTTGAACAACCTTCTGAAGACCTGCATTTATACTGCTTCTGTCAGAGGACTCAGACTTATCCTCCATGTCTCTAAAAATTGGTGTTTGGACAAAATATTATTTCAGTATCTCTTTCTGTCTTCTGACTTGGCTCAATTCAGTTTCAAGTGAAAATGCACTGAATTCTGGCTGAGTCCTCACCACAGTCACAGTGTGTTTGGATCCATACCTTCCAACATGTTCCCTAAAGATCAGGGTACCATGTCTTGTGGAGTTAAGAAAAAACAAAAGCACATTCCTTTTTGCCAAAGTTCTTCTTTGTGTTGACTCTTTGAATAGTCAGTATGGCTCTGCAGCCTGGCAGCATTCATTGTTTAAGGGGGACAGCTGAGTGCTGCTGCTGTACTAAAAGCCATGTATGTGTATTACTGAGTTGTCATGTGACATGCAACTGAGGAAGATGCAGGTGATGAGATCGATCATGACTCCCTTCCAAAAAAAATCTTCTGTCACCTAGGCAACACTTTAAAAAAGCTGTGAGAAAATGAACATCTTCAACAAGAAGAGATGAAAGCAATATTGTCCAAAAATCGGCTGTCTGACTTTTGATTAGGGCATGGATATGGACCTGAATTATTCCTTCAGCTGTTCCCTGTGCAAAACCACTTTTTGTAAGAATTATCTGACTGTGCCTAATTCCATATAGTGTATTGATTAACATAGCTAGATAATCACTCCTTTGTATGGCATGAGGCTATCCTTCTTCAAAAATCTGAAGTCATATCCATAATAAGAAAATACAGTAATAAAATTCTGGAATTTTGCAAATAAAAATGCAGTAGGGTCAGCACAACAATTCAAAATATGTTTTAAAGAGTAGGACTTTCTGAAAGTCTGTAGGACTACTAGTTGATTCTGATACAGGAGGAAATAATCAGTTCAGAAAAGTTAGATTAATTATTTGCATCAGTATTCACTGTGGAAGAAATTAAGGACTTTTAACACTTGAGAGATTATTTTGTTTTGTTTGGGATTTTGGGTTTTTGTTTTGTGGGGTTTTTGTTTTTTTGGTTTTTTTGGGTTTTATTGGTTTTTTGAGGGGTTTGGTTTGGGGTTATTTTGGCGGGGCGGGTGGTGAGTAGAGCATGTCCTTGAAATTGAAATTTCTGCAAAAATGGATAAAGAACAAATGGTCAATTGAGCACTAAAAAAAATTGCCAAGAGCAGATATTATTCAGCTTGTTGTTCTAGGACAATGCAACAATGCAATAGCGGAACTATTAGCAAGGGTGTGTAATTTCTTGCCTGAAATTGCCTTAGCAGCAGGACTGAAGAGTGACAAATGGGGTGTCAGTTTTCAGAAATTATTCCAAGGAAGATCTGAGGGACTGCAGGCCTGCAAGATTGACATCTATACAGGGTACATCAGTAGCATGTTTAATAAGAATAGAAATAATGCACATCTGGAACTACTCCATGTCTTTTCCCATGGAAGTATTGCTTTATAAATGTAGAGTTCTTTATAAAATAAAAAAGCATGTAGATAAGGGTGACCTGGTAGGTACAGTATACTTGGATTTCCAAAAAGCTTTTTACAAAATCCCTCAGTAAAGATTTAGCTTTTAAGGAAACAAAACATCTGGGGGATGTTTAAAGGGGAATTTTTGTTTAGATGAATATCTGAATGAAAGATAGAAAACAGAGGTTAGGAGTAAATGTTTAGTTTCATGTTGAAATTAACTCACCAGAAGAATTCTGCAGGGATTGTTTGATATATTTAAAATGTTCTTCAAAAGGGATGAGCACTGAGGTCAAGTTTGTTAATTATGCTTATTTACCCAGAACATCAAAGGACAAGACCCAAATGTAAAGGACTCACTAAGCAACTGGACAATAAAATGGTAAAGGAAATTCACTGTTCATAAATGTAAAGTGATGGGCATGAGAAAATTCTAACTTTGTCTAAAAAATGGTGGGCTCTGAAATGATCTCTCCACTCAGGAACAAGATCTAGGTGTGAAGGTGAGTAACTATGAAAGTGTCATATAAATATTAATTAGTGGTCAAAAAAGCAATTAGAACATTAAGAATCTTTTTGAAAGGAGCAAAACGAAGAACATCACTATGCCACTATGTAAAGTCACGATTTACCAATGTCCTAAAGCTCTGCAAATTGTGATCTCCCTGTCCCAAAATGGTTTCAATATATCTGAACAAGTTCTTGGTGATGAGGCCTGAAAAAGGTTAGATGTGGCATCAAGAGCTGGATAAAGAATGCTTCCTAGCACACTCTTCCAGTATCAGACCTAGTGGGTGTGCAACGCAGGCAGATGGGGCTGAAAATAGTTAAAAGCTGAATGTGAGGCTTAGTGCAAAGTGCCATACAGACTTGACATGCTCTTACTTTTTCAGGGACACGTTTACATCCACTGCTGGATGCAGAAAACAGAGCTACATTGGCATTTGAGCTGAAGCAGTAAGGTCATACTTATATTTTTAAACTGGCAGTGGCAGTTTCACACTGGAAAAGGGAAGGACTGAAAGGACATGGAAAAGAAATGGCTCTTCAATGAGACAAAAGAATGTCTGAAGGCCAAGATTATCACCTTGGATGAGTTGCAGTAAAGTTCGCTCCTCAGTTCTTTCTAGATTTCTTAGTTTGCATATAGATGGAACATTCAACTATGCAATAAATGCTTGTGTGGTGTCTTCTACATACAAGCCCAATATCAGCAAAATCCAGAATCATGTGTTCTGCTTGTTGCAAAGACAACCATATATATTTTCCCAGTCAATATAAGATATTCTCCTGGATATCTCATCTTCAAATGTCTGTAATGCTCTGTTGTGTTTCACTTTCCATTTTAATGAAGTAAAGTGTGCTTCACTTTCCCTGTGCCACCAACCTCCCCAGTTCTACTGAACCAAACTTCCAGAAATATTTAACTGCTAGAACAGAGAAGTTGAAGGAGGATTCCTTTTATTGTTTTACTGCAACTCCATACTTGCCAATACTGTCTTTTGCTTTTGTCCTAACATTTACATGATGGTGAATTTGACATTAGAAATGGAAAATACCTCTGTGCTAATCAGTGTAAAACCATAACCAGCTAGTTAGAGCCATTGATTTTCAAACTCTGAGCTAACACAAGTAATTCCTTCTAGAGTTCACATATAGAAAAGAAATATGTACTTAATTTTGAGCACAAGAGTAATCCCAGTCCCTGTAACTGTGTCTGAGAAAACAGAACTCCCCAAATTTCTGCCCAGAAGTTTTTACAGCATGGGACCACAATTCCTTTTTATTTTCACTTGCTGCATTGCTCAGAAACCATATATTCAGGGTTTGTCTCTAAATTATGTTTTCCAAATTCTTGTAGCCTTGGTTTATGGGGGTATAATTTGCTTTGATATGAACTAAATTACCCTTAGAGGAAGACACCACTTACCACAGTTGTTAACTACTGATCCATGTAAGGCCATGAATATTTGTTGACTAAGCAAGATTTCTAAATAATAATGAGAATTACTTCTGTCATATTAAAAGTCTTCAGTAGTAAATCCTAGACCACATGAAAGAATGGAAAACACAAATAATTTTAGTTTCATGTGTTTTTTATAAGGATATAATAAAACTTAGCCTCTGATTAATTCATGAGAGATAATGGCAATAAGTATAAAAAGCAAGTTCTAAATAGTCCATGACCAAATTGTCTTGCATCCCAACATGATTCCAAGTGGTTTAATTCTGGTGAGAAAAGTAGCTAGTACACGATCCCCTTATAAAATTATAAGCTCAAAAGTTTTTAACAAAAGGAGGTTTTTACAACACAAGTCTAAATCAAGAATCTCATTGCCAAAGTATGTTACAGAACATAAAACCATAAATAAAGTTAGAAAATAATTACACTGATTAAGGGAAGAGTCCACTAAGTCCTGTTAAACCCAAATCCTTGGATATAAGTTTCAGCTGCTGTAGTCCATGATTTGTAGGTTTCTAAGGACCAGAAGGATGTAGCAGTGAAACACACATGGAAGAATTCTCATCTGAGCATTTTTTCCCAGACAATGTCAAAGCCAAAATAATAAGGTTTATGATCTCCTAGTCATAAGGAATACTAGTCAAAGTTTCTTCTAAGTGTAAACAGAACAGGTCTAAATCACCTTTCTTAGGTGACAACCAGTTAGGGGGAAAAAAACACCACAAAGGAAAAGATTTCCTGAAAAAACAATTTCCTGAACAATCTTTCAAGAACAGGTTACATCCTAGGTAAATAGTTGCAATACTCTAGCTTATCAATCAACATTTTCGTTAATATTACTATATTAACAAAAAAATAAAGGGCTTGGGTTCCTCCCACTCACTGCACCTTGACCTGCTCTTCTACTCTAAGTGTTTTTGAAGAGCAATTATGATTTAAAGAAATGTTTTGTTCTGGAATGAACTCTTTTATTCACAGTGGAATATGCCTGAATTTTACCAATCTCCACCAAAAAAAGGTTTTTTGTGAATAGTTGGTGAAAGAAGCCTAAGGAATATGTGTACCTAATCCTATTAACTGACTTAATTTAGAATTATTAAAACCCTTGATACACAGGATTTAACACAATCTTTCTAGCAGGGTGTGATGTAATCTATTTTTGTTCCTCAGCTAGCAGATGGCTTACCTTTAAGTAATTTCCAATATGTTAGGAGATCAAAAGCCATCCTTATGCCATGGAAGCAGTAATCGTTTCTCTCTGCTGGGGGTTGCTTGGTACTGTGGTGGGGATATGCAAAAGCTGCTGGCATTTCCAAGCATAGAAGGCCGACATTTCTTCAGACTTTGAAGTTAATAATCCTTCAGAAGTTGAAAAACTGAGAGATTTTCAAACCCCTTTTAATGTTCTATATGCCATGTGCTAAAGTAAATATCTGTAAGTAATCACTGTGGACTAGTGTAAGGCCGTGCTGCACACACGAGCGTGGGTGCGTGCTGCTTGTGCAGGGCACTCTGTCCTGCTGGGGCAGCCCTGCCCTGGGGGGTCTGCCTGGGTGGCACAGCTCACCCTCAGGGTCCCACCATCAGCTCAGTGCACACCAAAATGCCTGGCTGCAACTGGACCTGAAATGCCACAGAGCAGCCCTGCACATGCCCTGGGCTGTGCTCTGCTGTGCCCAGCCTCTGTGGCAGCACCATGTCACAGTTCCACTCTGAGTGCTTCCTCTCTGCAGAGAGAGATGTTTTGTTTTACTGTAAACAGGAGACTCAGCCCTAAAATGCCAGTTAGCAGTTGGGTTCAGACAGCAAAGGGGATTAGGACTGCTCACAACAGGGTCAGTGATAATACACTCCACAGCTTTCAAAGCAGACACATTAAATTGCCAGCTATCTATCCCTATATCAACCTCAGAGAGTCATTTCAGTATAGATAGTTTTAAATCCCCCTTGGGATCACTATGCCCCAGCCTTGACAAAAAGACCATCCTACCTGGGAAAGAAGGGCACCTGCCCAGCAAGAAACAGTGAACAGACCCTCTTTTTGGAGCAGGAGACTCAAACATTTTGAATACAGAATGCAAAGTCATATAAAAATTTGCCAACTGAGCACATTTCTGGCTTCTGATCACATTATGTTTATCTGATAATCACAGTTTTTGATCTTCTTAAATTAAAAATAGCAGTTAACATTACAGTTGCTCTCTCAATATGATTTAGTGGTTGAAAATTTCTAATCAACTTCTGCAGACAAAGGGTGCAAAAATTAGTACTCAGAAATAATAATGACAGGGTCTGTATTTAGGTGTTGCTAATACTGACTCATTAAAACATTTACATAATTTAAAATGAACTCTGAAATAAGGTTAACCTATACAAAGGCCTAAGATTACAGAAATAACTTCAGACCATATCATATTAAATTAAAAATAATACTTGAGTTAAACATATTTATTCTTGAAATTTTAAGAAAGTCCCACTACTCAGGAGTAAGGTTTTGATGACTGAACACCTGAAAAAATGTTTGCTTTTGCCAGCTGTAGCTTTTCCACAGGTGTAGAGGTTTTTATTGCATTTGGATTTATTCAAGACACTCATTCAAGCTGAAAAACTGATCACATACTAAAAAAACAGGAAAGCTTGTTTTTTACTTTCAATCTATGAATAAAAATTGGGTGATAGAGATTCGGATGTATTAGTTTAAACTCTTAAAAAGTAGAACGTTGAGATAGCCTATGGGGCATTAAGAAAATGAAGACCATAGTTGATTTTAACACATTGTGATAATAAGTTTCCAGAACATTCTAATTACCAAGAAACCTTTTTACAGCAGTTTCCTGCAAGCATCCAAAACCAATTTAGACACTGCTCTTGTAACAAAGAGCATTCATCTGGTTGGTAGGGAGTGTCATATACTGTTTTATGAGCATAAGACAATTCAAAAAAACCCAACAGTGAAAGATGCACATTATGCCACAATACCATCACAAAAATTATGCATAAGACATATCCACAGCACAGCAGATATTGCCTGGGTGGTTTGAGGTGCCCAACAGAACCATCTGGAAGTCAAGGCAGATGTGTGCCTGCTGGGGAGGCAGCTGGGGGCCCATCCCCAAGGTGCAGGGAGCAGACCCTGCTGCAGGCTGCAGGGGGAGTGTGCTGGGCACAGGGGCAGCCCTGGCTGCCCATCCCATCCCACCACCTGGGATTCCATCTCCATCTGGGATGGAGAACAGGCCCAGGGCTGCCTCGGGGGCCACGACTGAGGCAGAGCTGTGGCTGCCGTGGCCTCACACCCCGGTGCACGGGGGATCAGGAGGGCTCGTTAGCTGCTCTCTGCTGAATTCAAGCAAGTGCAGAAGTCTTTTTTCACTGTTTAACTCCCCCAGCAGGATAACTGGCTCAAAGAAAGGTTAGGGCATGACCACATCAGGGTTCTGTAGTGGAAAGAAAGAAATTATACTGAAAGCCTGGCCAGGAGTATCACCTTGGTCCAATTTACTTCTGCCAAGGTTGCAGTGAATGAGGCAACAGTCTCAACGTGTTCACAGGCTCAGGAATTAACTTCGTTTGTCCAAGCATGAATGCAGGGAATATCAAACATACCTGGGTGAGGGTTCAGCAACTGATTCCTAGAAATGGGAAAGAAATGTTGCCAAGGATACTCTTTATTTGCAATCGTAAAAAGTCCCTCATAAATGGTCTACTATTTGGGGCATACAGTAAAAGTCTGGTTTATTTGGGAAAACTAGACATAAAGATATAACAAAACAATTGTTGCTGACAGCCATTTTTTTATTAATTGTTGCAGTATGAACAAGCTCCTGACATTTTGCAACAGTGTCAGCTGGAGAAGCACAGCCTCCTTGCTCAGGAGCCTGGAGTTCTCACCTCATAGCCTGGAGAAGCTTAGGGAAAAGCAGTGGGCTCAGCTGTAGCTAATCCTGTCCTTTTTTTCCCTGACTTCTTTCCCTGAGAGAGTAATGCTCTGTGCATGATTTACCCATCTTCTCCAGGACTTCTGCAGCTGGAGTGGTTGTGTACCACCTCCCCTTGCGAAACTTCTCTACCTGCCTCACTGTGCATCAGGATTTCTGACACTGTTCTCAGGTGATCTGGGTGTATCCTCCTACCCAGCTGCTGCTTCTGTCCATCTGTGGTGGCATCTGTTTGCTTGTCTTTTACTCATATTTTATACACATCAGTAATGTTTCTTCCTGACATGCTGTTCACATGTCAGTCTCCAGAACTGAAAACCTATCTGGTTTATCCTTATTTTTAAGTTAGGAAACTGAGGCTCAGGGCAGGAATGTGATTTATTTAATGTAAACAAGGATTTTAGTGCTTCAGTCAGTAACCTCTACTTCCTCCCTAGGCTCTCCACTTTTAATAAAATAAACCTTTGCTTTGACTTCAGTATCTTTCTTATTAATGAGAAACCTAGTCTTAGGGGAAAGCTAGAATTAACTTGTAGTCTCAGTGGTCAATGCTCATAAAAAAAAATCTTTTAATTCAGGTGGAATCTAACAGGTTTAAGCAACTAATAATGTGCCGTGTGACCACAGAAGGAAAAACAGTCAGCCATCCCACATTAGGGGGACACCCTTGTATAATCGGGGGAAATCAAGTAAGATTTTCTTTGGTGGCACAGATCTTGCAGGAATATCTAGTGTATAGCAGCCCCTTTTAGGTATGGCAACGTGGGAAATCAAAAATCCAAGTTAGCAATAGGCATCTGAGGAGGAGTATGAATCTTGTAGCCATTAAAATGGAAGGGAAAAATCTTCTCTCTGATTTGCACTTGCATTTCTACCGGGTATTCTGTACACTTTCCATTATCTAAGATGGACTGGATACCCAAAGGAAATAAACGGAATGAGTCCACAGTAGGCTGTAAACAGGGAATAGCCAGGATCCATGCCAATTAAAAAAATGAGCACGTCCTCAAGTTTGTATCTCAGTGTCTAGGATTCAAATCCCTGTCTGAGCACACATTTGCAAAATACAGATATCTTAGCAATGCTTCCCAGGTATACTTGCTGCCTGAAATACGAACTGAGAAGGAAACTCAAGCTGGCATATTAGCAAAAGCAGAAGACACCAGTTTCTTCCAAGCACTGCTCAGGGAACAGTTATGCACAAAAATCTCTCTGATACATAATCCAGTGCAGGCCAATGGTACAAAAGCCATCCCATCCCATGGTGTCTGGACATAAAGGGCTTGTCAAAATGAATATGAAATGACTACCATGTGTCTGTATATATAGGAAAAAAAGCATAGCACAGCAGTGACTGCACAGCACTTTCTATATTCCTACTGTGTACCAGGCAAAGATTTTTCAGTTCATACATCATTCACAACTTGCTACAGGGATTCCACAAAGCCAGTACATATCATTTACACAAAGAAAAGGGGGAAAAAAGAATAGATTTAGAAAAGAAAGGATTCTGAAAGTATATCTGCTGCATGAGTAGTCAGTGCTGGGGGCACTAGCAATAAACAAATCTTAGCAAGAAGCAAAATAAATAAGTAAACAGTGTGATCACCCCTAACTTGTCCAAGTCACTGAGAAGCACAGAGTTACCTCTGATATCATGGTGTATCTTCTCAGAGTAGAGAGAGCAAGCCAAAGTGTTTTCTTCCTCTTTCCTCATCAAGCATTTGCACCATTTGGCACACCACAGGAAAGGGAAAGGAAGAGAAGACTGCATATAAGAAACTGTGTGGGGAAAATCAACTCAACCAGCTCCAGCAATTTACAAGGTAGATGTCTCATCTCAAATTCTTATTTCGGCTCTTTTATAGTATTTAGAGGGAAAGAGGCCCCTCCAAAGGCCATATCTTTCTTCTCTGTACAGAAATGTACACAGATGGACTGTGGATAGGCACTATTGCATTTGCTCTTTAGACAGGATATCAACCTCCTTGACCAGGGATTGAGCCCAAAACCTTTCTTGCTGAAAAATTCTCAGCTTTTCTGCAGAAGAGTGTCTGTGTGGGGCAGACAGGGACATCTACAATGTTCTTACTCACCAGTGGATATATATACACAGTGAAACAAAACGAGAGAGTCCTCTGTTGTAAAAGCAATTCAGAAGGCAAATTTCCAGCTAGAAAGTTTGAATTCAGTGGCAAGAAAGAGCAGATTAGTATAGATCTGAATAATAATTTCTGGTTAGACCCTTCTTTTTTGGGATTGAAAACAACAAAATGAAGGAATTCTTTGGTACAAACAATTTGTGAACCGGATACCATGCCATGAAGAGAAGATACACCAAAACTGAACCACCCTTTTACCCTCAGTTTCCCCCCAGTTTTGTTAAGAAATTACAAAAATATCTAATATCATTAAGGGCTACAGCTAATTCCTGATGTTGTGTTCCTTGAGACACCATCCTAAATCCACTATTTAAGTAAAATAAGCTGAAGAGAAAATTTTGAAGGGCTTCATATAGCATTTATATCACTATGGGTCCTCTGCCATAAGCAGTGGTCAAAAAGTAATTTATAGATACTATATTACACACAAGGCAGTACTGCAACATAGCACCAAGCCCAGATCTAATCTAAGAATGTGTTTTAAGTCTGAAATAAATACTGTAATGCAGACTGCCTGCTAGTTCAGTTTCAACCATATTTTATCTCCCGGGGTTCTGAGCTGATTGTAGCAGAAAAAGGTGCCAAGACAGTCTCTGATATTAAAATATATGGGTTACATATGCACCAAGTTTTATATACAGTTTAGACTTAAATATCTACAGCATAAAGCAAGTTGGGATGTAAACTGTTTTCAGATGTGTCTATGGGCTTGAGTGGAAAAGAAAATATTAATGGTATTCCAACTGATGGCAGTCAGGATCCAGAAGGTGAGCTACAAAGTTCTGAAGGGGAGCTGCTGTGTTTCTCAAAAGCTATAACCTTGACATTGAGATTAGCTCTATTTCTCCCTTACACAGCAAAGTGTTGCATTATGGCTGTCTAAGTATTCCTGGAAGCGTTTCAGAGATTTTGTGACCCAGATGTGGATTATGTGTAATACTAACTATGTACATGCTGGAGATGATTACGTTGGAAGCTTTCAGATTCCAGTCTGCACATGTAGCACTGAAAAGAAACTTGACTTGTACTTATGAAATTCCTTTTGACCATAAGAAAAACAGAAGGAAACCCCCTTTGGAGACTTCCATAATGGGAAACAGGAAACAGGGCTGTCGAGTGGAAAGTTTGCAGCACAGGAAAAACAATGGACTATATAAACATAAATGCCATTATCAGATACTCCGAAATGGCTTTGCAATAGGTCTAAAGTTGAAAATATGCAGTGGTTTGTGTTTTCATTCAGATCTAAAGATTTCTTTATGGGCTATTCCAGTTCCTGTTGAGCTCAAGTGGTATTTTGATACTGACAAATGGGCATAGGTTAAAATACAGGGATAATGGTTTAAAAAATACACTATTTATGACAGTTTTCAGCATCTTGACTCATTTTTGCTCCTTGTTTTTCAAATCTTCACAGGCAAAGCAGTGAAATTGAAGCAGCTATTGCAAAGATTTCTCTGGTAGCAATTCTGTGAGTTTCAATGATAGCATCTAAATATCAAAACCAGGATCCTGGTATTTCAAAGTTCCACCCATGACTTTAATTTCTCTACAGGTTTGATAAAAGGCCTGTTTTTTCATGAGCATTGGAGACTTTGTTCTAGGGACTGTACTGTATCTTCTTGCTTAAACCTCAGTCAAGAACCCTCTTCCAAGGTTTCCTGCAAAGGAAGAAAGCACAGAGTATGCCACAGTCTGGCTGCCTGATGCTTGATGACCACAAAGGAGGAACTTAATTATTTATTTGGAATATTTCTACAGTAAACCAGAGGCCGGTGATGGTAGATATTCTGGAAGCAGATCCTATTTAAAACAATTTAAATCCAGTCAGCAATTTCTAGGGAGCAGAGCCTCTTTGACCCTCAGGGAAAAACAAAGCAACCTCCAGACAGCTTATACTACATTACATTTATACTTTATAGTCTGTGTTACAACAAAATTCTCCAGAACAGAAAGGAACCTAGCCAGAAGCTGCCCTGTTTTAAACTCAAGGTTCCGAGAGTATTACTGATTAATTTTACCACCAGTCATCCTACTGAAGTAGCTTTCTAACTCCTTTGCATTGATGATAAAGAAGGCTCTAAGACAGAAGTTTTATCTGTGTTCCACAGGTTTTGTGGTACTGCAAATGGGAAAGGAAAGGCCTCTGACTAAATATAAACCTTGACATTGATGTGGTCACTGGTGTCATTAACAAAAATGGAGCCAATACATGAATCATTTCAAAGTTTTAAAAACATTCCTTTTAAAGTGCCTGTTTCTCTGCATTGCTTGTAAATTGAGACTATCTTGAGCAAATGCTGTAAACACCAGATATAAGTCAGATGAATTCCACCACTTGCTTTCCCTTGCCAAGTACATACAAAACCACAGGACGGTCACTTCCATGGTTTCATGGTTTTACCCTGAAAAATGTAACATTCAGCTCAGCCTTCTCTGTAACACTGGCTGTTTTCTAGAGAGACAGTGAGGCTAAAGATGGAGCAGGACAAGCTCTCTCATGCACTTGCTGCAAGTGCAGAAAGTATTTGAGAAAGAATATATTCTTCTCCAAGTGGGATATCCACAGCCTGGGCTTTCCCTGCCTTCAGTAACAGACAATGGTAGGGAGAGCTCTGGAGAGAACTGGATATTGCTGTTGGAGTCTCTAAACTGATTAAGACCTGATGAGAGAGACTGTTATTGATTAGACTTACTGAATGTATAACTTCTCTTTTATCTTTAGAGATACTTCACAGCTCTTTTGTTATTCCTTTTTGTTATGTGTTTGAAATCATATAGTTGGTATACATCAGTATCTTCTACTTTGCTACAGCCAACACCAAAGATTTTTAAAAAGTCTCTTTTGCCTCAAGAATCAGAAATTAAATATTTTTATGTCCTTTAGAAAATTGTCTTTTTCACCTCAAGCAACTTCACTGGCAATGTTTGGATCTGATAATCGGATTACAACCATGTTGAGAGATACACCCTCAAGTGAATGAGTAATGTAATTTCTGTGCAGCACAAAAGATATTTTCCCAAAATGGTACCAACCACTCTGGATGATCTCCACTATCTTTAAATAACGTGATTCAATCAAAGCCAGTTGGTTTAATAAGAATGAGAGTGAATTAGGTAAGTGGGATCAAAAAATAATTATTTATCATACAAATATTAAGTTTGCACTTTCACCCTACCCTTTCTCACCGGGTGTTCCATCCATGCCTGGGAACTGACTTCCAGCATCCCTTGGGTATACTCTGCCTTGGTGGCCAGCCCCAGAGCAGAGGTCTCTGCTGAAGGAGGTTCTGTTTTCCCTGGCTCAGCTAGTAGGGATTTCACTCCCTGTGCCTGGGAAAAGATCTTTTATCTGTGATGCTCAGTCACACTGAGGCTCAGGGTTGATCAAAAATCCCCTTTCCTGGCTTCTATATTCAGTTTCTTCCTTTTTCAGAGTCTGTGCAAATGAGGAACTGATTGGTTGTGTGAAGAGAGCACAGACGGGGCATCTGCCCTTTCGGTCACCCCTTACTCCACTCTGTTCTGGATGGTTCTCCCAAAATAGTGGTTTAAAAGTGATGATTATGCTGTGCATAATCACACAGACAAGGGTTTCAATTTGCCAGAGTATTCTCTGCATTTTCTAGTTCTGCAGTTCCGTGGAGGTTTTCCTAAATGTGCTGTGGCTGAGGGAAGTACGAAAATTAACTGCCTCTCTTCAGGATATAAGGTGTGAAATTAAAGCCATCAGAAAGAGGAAACCATGCTTATAACAACCAAAGGCTCAGCTTCTGTCAGCTCAGCGCAGAGCTCTCCCCACCATTGTCTGCCCTTGGAATTTGATTCCAGTTGCCGTTTTCTGAAGTACCTCATTGACTACAGCTTAAATTTTTCCTTATGTATGATTTGAAAAGCCTGGCTATACTTTCTGTTCACCCCAGCCTCATAATTTTCAATGACTCCTTTATTCTGGAATTAATGACAGAGCATACTTTGTGGTCCTGTTGTACAGATCGTAGGAACAAATGACTTCAGACTGCTCTAGTCATTGAGGAGAGATAGGACCTTCACAGCACAATCCATCAATCCATCTTTCCTGTGTTAAACAGCTGTTTTAGGGTAGAATAAATCACCCTCTGGAAATGTCTGTCTCTCCTCAATGATAATTAAGGGACCCTAATGAGTGGCAGAGAATAACCATCTAACTTCAGAGGTATAAGATGAAAGCCAACAGGTCTCATCATAAACAGGAAAGCAAACATTTCACTTGGGCTGCATTCCCTAACTGGAAGGGGACTCCAGACAAATGTTAGCATTCACAAACTGTGTCCTCAAAGAAAAGCTGATTTTCTTTAAGGACTGAAGAAAAATGTTATTGAAATGCTACTTCATTAATACCTTAGAAGTAGAAAGAAATATCCTAGGAGGAACATTAAATACAAGCTGGTGGCTGCAAGCAGGAGGAACCCCAAGCTGTATCTCTTGACTCTTAAGAGGTTCCTTTAATTTGCATGGTAGGATTATGTTAGAAATAAGATAATATTTTGGAACTCTTTATGAAATCAACAGCAGAATAAAAGTCAAAGTAATCAAACCTTTCATTTCAGAGCATAAATTATTAGGCATATAAAGCCATCTGGCATCCTCTACCCAGTTGGAACCCAGGATAAGATTGCGTTCCTTTCCTGGAAGTGGCTAGATCCTGAATGCAACTTGGTACACTGTGAGAGATGAGGTAAGAGAACCTAAAATGATGCTTCTGGTCAATAGCATAACTTCTGCTTCTTTATGCTGAAGTACAAGTCCAAAGTGTGGTAAGAAGAAGTCTTATGATATTTCTTCCAAAAATGGACTTGTAAGCCACAGAAGAATGATGACTCCCAGAAAACTTACTTCGTTCCCTCTGCCCATTTGATCAGAAAAAACAACTTGTTCCACAAGCAATTTATAAAAAGAAACACTGAAAACTTATGAAAAGGTTTTGAAGAAAATGAAAATGAAGACAAATAAACTCAGAAAAAGAATTTTCTACCTCTGTAAGCAAGGTGCTTTTATATTTTAAATTGTGAACCTCTCACAGTGAAAAACAAATGATAGAATAACATGTTTGTAACGTGTTGTACAGATATGACTTCTAGCATCGTTACTTGATTTCTAATTTGTCTACTTTTAAACTTACCATTATTGCAAGGATGTCAGTACAGCTCATTTTCCTTATCCAATGGGAGGACTGGCAAAGCTGAGGGAAGTGGTCATTTGGAGACCAGTTGGTGATGCTGCAAGTGAGCTCATTTTTAGTATTCAGTGTTGCTTAGACATACAACTTTTACCTGTTCTGGCACAGGAAAGGTTGTGCATGTATGCAGGAAGAGGTGACTTAGAGACAACAAATGTTGCAGAATAATTCCTGTTAAGAAAACACAGGAGAAGGAAAATACCTGAAAAGCTCACTAATTTAAAGTCACACTTGTTTTTTAACAGAGAATTTGTAATGAGTAATATTTTACAGTGATTAGTTTAGTCACTCTTTATAACATGAGATAAAAAAGCTTTTCAGTGCTGAGTTTTCCATCCCTCACCCCTGAATATTTCCTTTATCCCTGAATATCAGGAGTGGCTGGAGTCCCTGTTGTCTTGAAAGATCACTTTACAGTTAGCAGTATTTTACATGCTGTCCTCATCAATTGAAGCCCTAGTAAAGCCATCAGATCCTCACATAGGCAGATGTATGCTTTAGACTCATCATTGTGCAAAGGGTCAGTGCTGTTACTTTAGATTATTACTGTCTTGAATTACTTTTAGATTATTACCCTCTTGAAGCAATGCATAAGGCAAACTGTGCAGAAATGGATGCTAGCTGTATTTAGCAGCTAGCATATTTGCTAAACATAAATTAGAAGTTCAGCATGCCCAGATTGAGCCAAGCACTTGAAATATATCAAGGAAGTGCAGAAGCTAGATGCATAAATAAAGTCTATTGGATTGTCCATATCATAATTGGCACTGCTACTACCTCTGGTCTTCTTAAGTATATCCAATTGCTTGAAATGGCACATCTTTGCCAGTACTGTTTTTTTTTTTCATGGAACCATATTTCCTCATCTGCACCCCCAATCAACAGTGACTATTTAAAACAAGAAGAAATCCTTCTGTATCTTTTGGCTGGAGTCACTGTTGACCCACTGGGAGGTATCAGGGCCATGGCTGTGCCCAAGGAAGGTCACTGCTGCAGAGCTTCTCTCTGCAAACTGACCCCAAGGAGGATGTTCTTATATCAAAGTGCAAAGAGTTGAAGCAACAGGTGTAGTATCAAAGATAACAAGTCTCTACCACCTTCATCTCTGAGAAAAGCAGCAGCATAATGAAGATAAATAGAAATTTTACAGACAGGTAATCACATGATAACAGATCCTTGTTATTTAATACCACCAGAGCTATTTCAAATAGTGTTAGGACTTGTCTGTGCCCATCAGGATCAAGTTCTGCTAATCAGTGATCTGTAAATGTGCATGGTTCATTAGGGCCCTGAGAACAGCTGTCCGTGTCCGCTCAGGATCAGATTACAGGATATCATTAACTTGGATTCTATATCCGCTTCAAGGCTTTTGTTACAACTAACTCATAATTCTTTTTCTTCTTTTTTTTTTTTTTTTTTTTTTTTTTTTATTGTCCTGGAAACCAGGAGAGCTAAAGACTAAGGTTTCTGTTTTACCTGCTTCTGTTCAGTATTATTTTAACATACATTCAAAAGAAAGCTGTAAATATAATGTTCATTGTAACTAGTGTAATAAAATACAGAATAGTTTCATGCCTCTTATACATGTCTGTGCTCAAGCTTTATAGTGGAATTGTTTTAGAGGAACTACTTAAATCTAATCTCCTACTGCCTGTAAAATATGTAAAAATGCATATATAAAAACCCCCACATTGTATATTTCAGAGAAAGCTTTTCAGTTTAGTTTGGTAAGTTTTATCTGATAAAATAATACATTGGTTTGGCTATTACTGCATGACTTAAGTATAGTTCTGGAAACATAAGGCTGAACAGCTCCTTCCCATGAACTGTACTCTAATTATGGTATGGGCTGATTGATTTTAAATGTTTCCTACTACAATAAGAAATTTATAGGGCATATGTAGAAAAAAAAGGGGGTGTTTCTTACTTTTTTTGAGGCAATTTGCTTTTTTCTACTTTTTCTCCTTTCTTAATTCAAAAAGTGAATTTAATAATTCAAAGAAAAAGATGGATTCACAATTGATGTAATTGGGAGCAGGAATAAAAATCAATCAACACATTACTCGCTGAATTTTATTCAATTATCATGACTATTATTCTCCCAGGGCATCTAAACAATCCCAAACTGCATTCATGAATCATTTAGGCAAATAACAATACCCAAATTCAGTAGTCATTATGAATAATTACTCTAGCAAAAAGGCAGAAAAAACTCTCTAACAGAGCCATTGCTGTCTACAGAAAATGTGAGTTTATAATATCCTGTTTTACTCATATCAGCTATTAGGTAATTATTGATTAATATATTTGTTATTGGACACTAGGCCTGGTTGTTCACTGCTGTTCTTCTAAGCAGACTTCTTACATTTATTATTCCAAATCTACTTATTTCTGTACATGGAACAGGATTAGGTTCCTAAACCAGCTGGAATTCTTAGAACAGTTTACAAAATAGTAAGATTAATTAATTAAGATTAATTAGTGAAATGTTAATGCAAACTGCAAATATCTGGATATAGTATGATGTTTAAGCTAGGGCTCTAGGCTAAAAAGTGTTTTTGAAAGAAACTTTGTGGATGTTGTGGCCAAAAACCCATCTCTTGTAACAGGCCCTACTAACAATCCAGATTTGGTGCACGCCAAATATTTGAGTAGCATTCTAAACAGAGTGGCTCTGAAGTGAAACTGTCAATCCATACCTAGAGGCCAAAGCAAATTGATCAGTTCCCTCCAGGAGTATTTTGTAAAGTACCTGCAAGAGGTGTGGGACTGGTCGCCTCATCATCAAATAAACACTCTTCCTCTGGGTCCCTTGACATACTCATATGGAGCGATGCTTTACAATTAAAAATGTCCCAAATTTATAAAGCTATTTACATAGAAGCAAAGGCTGCTGGAAACAAAACAATACATGCATGGAGCTTTGGGGTCTCATTTATGGGGCTCAGTTCTGTTTCAGGGTCTTGATTGCCTCTTGTTTTTTCCAAAAAAGCTTTTCCATAGGGATGACTTTAGATTGTGATAGTAGGATATTGAAGCCTAAAAATTTTGGCCTACCATTCAGTTTTCTGTAGCCTGAGTCCAAAAATGTTAATGCTCCTGCTCTGGCATGGATGCTTAATAATATAAGTGAGCAGAATTAAACACAGTTGTGTATGCTGTGCCCTTAAACCTCTGGCTGTGAAAATGTGTTCATTTTTGTTCTGTATAAATGATGTGCTATATACATTTTCTTAGCAAAAGACAGGCAAAATAATGATCAGATTTTAAACAATTTCAGATGATTTTTGCTTAAAAGAAAAGTGCATTCGTCTTTAAAAAGGAAGGTGCTGAGGACTGGCTTTGACAGAAACTGCTTAACAGGAACTCTCAGATGCTGACACGCTGACACACAGTGCTTGGCTGCAGGTACTAAAAGCCCCATTTGAATGTTCCCCTCTAAGCATTCGCACTTGCAAGCAGCTGAAATGCCCCTCGGGGGCTGCCAGCACAATCTGGCAGGACACCAGACCATCTCCAAAACAACCAAGAGCTCACACACTCCCTGAGGGTGGTCCTGGGCTGGCGAGCTGCAGAGTCCAGAGATAACAGGATGGGGAACCCCACTATCTCTGGGACACTGGTCACTGGAAAAAAAAAGGCCACGTGGGATCTTTCTGGTCAATTGCTGGATTTTGTAGATTGGTCAGTTCCGTAACAGGAAATCTTCTTTGGCAAAATTTTCTTTCTGGTGTTCACACTTTGCCAGCATATGATGGCAATTTAGATTGAGCAAAAAAAAAAATTACGCTGAGACCAATTTATCACTGGAATATGATATTAAAGCAAAACAAACAAAAAATCTTTGGTAGAGAAATTAGTTTAGTTACAATGGCCTGCAGGTACTGGGATGGCTTTCTCCCAGCTGGAAATGTTGCCATAACAATGACAAGTGGATTGTGGGTCATGTTCTATAAAATAAATTTCCATTCTGGTTGTAATAGCTCAGCACAGAGCATAGAAAACACACAGGGCCAGAAGGGCAGGCTGGACAGTGGTTTAGGAACTTCTGAGCTGTGTGAAGGTACTTGCAAGCTGTGTAAATGAGTCAACCAACAGACATCATAACTATTTATCAGCGTGACTGGAGAAAACCCATCTCTTCTGTCTTTCTAGAGGTTATCTCCCTCTAGTCAGAAGCTGTAGAGGTTGTACATGACATTTACATGCCAGCCTTTAGGGTAAAAGGTCCCATACTGTTGAAGCCATAGCACTGAAATTGTTGGCTAAGCTGTGTCTTGGCTGTAAAATTGGGTAAGCAATAAAAAATAAGATCCATGACTCCTTTATTTATTCATGAATCATTGCTTAGCACTAATAGTGCTTATTAATGAAAAGGTGTAATATCAAGCCATCTGGTAAGAAAAGGTATGATTCAAGGGATTAATATACTACAAATTATTGCTCTGAAACAAAATACAACACACGAGGTACTGATGGTTTTTCACAAAAGATTCATTATTCAGCCCTATTCAATGGCTGCTATTGAAATTCTGGCAGGACCTCACTTTTCTTTTGCAACACTGGGGAAGAATTAATGTTGGAATCTGCTGGCAGAACAAATCACAGCAATGCACTTGATGTATTTTTCAAAAGCATTCACTTTAATATAGGAATCTTTCTATCTGACATAGCTTAGTGAGTGAATGGTAATTAAAGGTAATCATTCAAATCATTTAGTGTAATTTTTTTTAAATTCTTTTTTCAACTGAATAATAGCCCTGCTGTAAAAGGGAGTGTTTCTATACCAGCTTGCTTTTGATAAAGCAGTAACAGGAGACATAACAAAATGCTGTGATGAAAACAAAGTCACAGCTCAGAGCCTTTTCTTACAGCTTTTCTTGCAGCTGTGGCCCAAATTATAGGACTTTTCCACACACTTAACTCTGGCTCTAATTTACAATAAGTAGTTTGACCATGGACATCTGGAAATATGTGATTTTTCTTTCATCATATTGATTTATATGACTATAATTATGACTGTCATGGCGTCTGGGAAAAATACTAGTTTTCCTGTTACCTGCTTGGATTTGTTATGCTGTGCAAACTACTGTAGGGCTTTTTCCAAAAAAAGCACATCTGCATCCTGGCTCCTTTATCTTGTTGTCCTGTCTGGTCTGTCCTGAGCATGCAGGAGCTGAGGCACAGAGGGACAGACAAATGTGTTAGGCTGCCTGTGATGATAGCAGCACGGGTCACCACGGGAAGCCAGGTTGGATGAAAGATTTAGATGTTTCTTTGTACAAATGTAAACCCTTCAACCCCCACGAAATCAGGACCAAAGAAGAGAGTGGCTCCTTCAATTTGTTGCTGTAGTCATAGCACTGACCAGATCCAAACGTCCCCAGGCTCTCCAACACTTGAATTGTAGATCCAGATCTGGACACACCTTTTGCATTTTGGGCTCATTTCTGAGTAAGCAGAAGCAGTGGTCCACTGATTCAGCATTCACAGCTACAGTCAGAGACAACTCCCCAGTGCAGTTGAATTCCCAAAGAAGGGACTCAAGCCGCTGCTTTGGAAGTACTTAAGGAAGACTTTCAGATGTCCCAGTCCTTTGCACCAGCTTGCCAGTCATTTCTTTTCATCATTAAACTCAGTAAGGATTATTAACAGTAACTGGCTTACCTTCACCTGCGTGAAGAAATGTCCTATAAAAATTGCATTGAATTCTCTGAAGGTTCAGGACATGAACAATCTCTTCTACTGTGAACCTGTGATCTTTATTGTCTTTAAATCAAGAAAGACCATTATGAGAAAAAACTGCTCTGGGAATACTTGGGGAAACTGGTGCAGAAACTGGGGTATGCACAGAGCCTTCACTTCTTACAGGAAGCAAACCACTCTGCTGTGAGAGCAAACTATTAGAGTTTACTTGGTTTAATTGACATATTTACATGTCTGGCATGAAAGGGCGTGATGTAGGTTAATGTTTAGTCTGTCTTCCTGTGAAAATGAGATTCATATGGCTTTGCTGTTTCCATCAGCACACATTTTGACTGTTTGTCTTCTGGGCTTGGACATAGATCTATGAATGAAGTTTCTGTCAGCTGAATGGCAACACCCAGTCACTGGATGAGAAAGATACTGCTGCCCGTAGTGGGGGAAAAAATCTGTGAGTGTCCTCCCCTTTATGAAATGCCACAGAATCTTGGTGTGGGACACTGACCCTTGGGAGGCAGCACCACAGGTTTATCCACTGCTCTTAGAGCAGCCTGCTTCTTTGGGCAATATTTAATGCTGTGTTAATAAGTTCTATTTGCATGTCATTAGGGTCTTAAACCTCAGGAACTGGGAGCTGCTGGAGACTCCTTCAGAGCCACTTGGCTCAGCAATGCCCTCCCATGGGTAGGATTTTATCACCAGGGGAATGAGCAGAAGATGCTACCTGTGGCTTCTGTGCTCTGACAGGTTTCTGTATCAGTTGTTCCATGTCAGTTGTTGATATATAGCCCAGGTTCCTAATGAACCACAGCCATGGGATAATTGCTATTTGTGCAGCCACTTCTGTTTCTGCTGACCCATACCTTGTCAAAATAATTTTTCAAGATGTTACATATTTCAACCAAGTTTACAATGGGGTAAATGCTAAAAAAAAAAGAAAAAAGGACTGTGCCAGAGTCCTGACAAAATTCCTCAAGCAAGGAGTACCCACCTTCCTAGATACTAAAGGCATGAATACTGTGGGACCTAAAAATGCTGTTCCACTGTTTCTCTGTTCTTTACATGTGTGAAATACATAAACTAAGTGGAAAGTGGCTGTTTAAAGTGGCTAAGGGCATCTATTAGCTTTCCAAGTATATTAACATCACATCTAAAAACGGTTGCTAGGATAACTAAAATGTTTATCGACAGAATATGAAAAGAGAATTTTACGAAATGTTTCCTTCTGGACAATAAAAAGGAGGAAAGAGTGATGATTGTACTTCTGAGTGTCTGTAACCCAAAAGTTTGCTCAGTCCCAAATCCTAGCCCATTTGTAATGTTATATAAATGTCATGCATTCCATGTCTGAATAGAAGTCAAGCTAAGAACACATGACATCTGCTCCATATGAAAGTAATTCGTGCTCACAATGTAATTCCACATTCATAACAACTTCCTCAACTTTTTTTGCATTTACCAAGAAATTTTTGGGGCATATGGAGAGGAATGTCAGTGTAACAGTATTGGCTTGTAAAGAGAGTTTGGAATTCAAATTCCCCTTGTGAAGGTGAGGGTTAATAACTCAGTTATTACTATCTTGTGAAGAATTATCCATTGTCACACACACAGATCAGAGACTTTTCTTATGTTGAATTGTGTATTCAAAAATGTGATTTTGTGTATTTTTCTTGTGCAACAAATTCTACAGGCTTTAAACAGAAGCAATGCCACAGCACTGCACAGTCACAGTGCTCTTCATCAGCTTGGTACTTCTCAAGCACATGGAAATCCAGTCAACAGGTACAGTGCTCTGCAATAAATTATGGCTTACCAGCATGTTAAGAACACATTCCCTCACAACATACAACCTTACTGGCATCAGAGCCTGCATATTTTACACCTTTTATGTAGCTGCAGTAGTTAAATCTATTCAGTCTTTCGTTTGGCACCCAAGGCAGTTAATCTGGAGACATAAATTCATAAGGGCTCAATACTCATCTAATAAAAAGTCTCTGCCCCAGTAGCATTTACTGCATCATCACTTTTCTTACAAGACATGAATTTTTCAACAGCTTGTGAAAAGTTGTGAACAGAGCCTTAATTAAAACCACATTCAGCAGAAAGGTATCTTACATTATGAGTGAAGGAAAGATGTGGGTAATATTAAGCAGCTGTTAAAATACACAATTAAGTCAAGCTAATTGTTATTACTGGCAGCCTCAATGACCGATGAGCAGTGAAACACTTGACTGAACAGGCCTTTGGTCAAACAACTGATGTTGCACAGCTATTCTGCAGTAGGCTCCTGACCCCCATTGAATACAGAGATGTCATACTGACAGTCAGATAAACAATGGAATTTGTATGAGTATCAAAGGCATTGTCCTTCCTCCTGTTCTTACTGAAATGTACCGGCTGGCTGAATCCAGGCTGGAGAAATCCTAATGAGAGTTTATAGGTTTGAGGGACGGGAACCACAAAGGCAGTCTGATCCCCAACACAGAGTCACAACCTCTTCCAGTAATACCCAGTAATTCAAAAACTCATGGCTGAACTGGAACATAGCCCATTAAACAGACATTCGGTCTTGATTTTATAGATACCAGGGATGGGGTTTCTGCATATTTTCCCAGAAGTTCTAAAGATTCTAAAAGTTTCAAAATACAGATGACAAAGCCAACATAAGAATTTCTTGCCTTCCCTTTCCAGCCTCTGGCTACTTCTGCTCACTGTGATGTTGCTCCCTCATTTGTGACTGTGCAACCCCTTGTAGACCCACACTATAAACCAGATTGCTGTAATGATTAAAAAAGCCCACAGGAAACTCTCAATTTGACTTAATTACAGAAGAAACATTTTGTTAACTGCCTCTTTATAGGCTGAGGTATTACTGCAAACTTGATTTAGTCTTGTTCCACATGATTTGCAGTTACTTACATCCAGGGCATGTATAAAATGCCACCTTTCTGCTATGGAAAAGCTTTGCAACCACAACAGCTGTATTGCTCTCACTCACTCACTAAGAAGAGAGGGAGGAAGTTTCACTGTAACTGTCAATTAACAAATGACCGAAGGGTGAAAATTTAACATAATCATTTAAGCAACAGGACAAGGACATGGGAGATCTCTGATTTAGAGAGTGAATTTTATGCC
This sequence comes from Trochalopteron elliotii, assembly GCA_024734555.1. Lineage (NCBI taxonomy): Eukaryota > Metazoa > Chordata > Aves > Passeriformes > Leiothrichidae > Trochalopteron > Trochalopteron elliotii. The sequence continues at coordinate 1,786,994 of JANPWX010000510.1, forward strand.
AAATCACAAGCAAAGTATTTTAGTCAACATCTCGCTTCTCTTTTTAGTTTAGACTTGGAGGTTCTGGTGCCTTCCCTTGGCAAGTCTTCTCTGTTGACATCCTAGGAGCCTTCTTGAGGCTAGTAGGAACCTAAGGAAGAGCAATGTCCTTCCAAGGTCAGCCACAGGATTTTTTTTTCAGCATTTGAGCCTACCTGTGAGGCCAGGGGTTGACAACCAGTTTGAAAACAAAACCAGACCTCCTTTTTTCCTTGGAGCTATGTGTAACTTCTGCACTTGGAGGGCTTTCACATCAGCTGATCAGGCAATCATGCTTGGAATTAAAATGTCCAAAGGAAGCATCTTCTGCTTCAATCTCTGCTCCTTGGCCAGCATGATGATAAGGTACCTGCGTTGTCTCCATAGAGCGCTGTTGTCCGTCAGGACCACCCTTGTGCATGTGGGAAACTGGTTGTCTTCAGCAGCCACACCAAGACACAGGAATATACTCTTGAAGAAACTTAACCTCTTGTCAAATTTCATCTCTTTCATACCTCCATTGAATGAGGACTTCTTTGTCCCCATGTCCCTGGAGGCATTTACCTCATGCACACCCCATGGCTGAGAGATGGAAAGAGAACTTTTATGTGTTGGGGCTGGTTTTGCACTGAAAGGTGCTCATATACATGGTGATGGGCATGTTGGAAGAACTGAATAGGACAGAATATGCTGCCAGCTCTGTTTGAAATTGCTTTCTTCCCAGTGAGGTGGTTCTGATTGTGCCTACATCCTGTGCAAAGACATTATCATTCATTTAATACAGCTTAAAGTGCAAAGATAAGAGTACAGTCTCTGTGTGGGGGACTCATCTAAGGCTGCAGTTCATTTCTGAACTGGTCAGCAAACAAGAGCAGTTACTGGAGGGAATACAAGTGAACAATGTAGACCAAGCCTGATGAGATCTATGGATGAATCATTCTCTTTTCTAATCTCTTCCTTTAAAGAAAAAAGAAAGGCATAAGACTGGAAATAAAGCACAATTTTTTCAACAATTAACTATTGAAACTGCTTGCTATAGATTGTCCTTCATTTGAAGGCTTTCAACAAGGCAAAATGTCTTTCTAAAAAAGGTTCAAATAAAATCATCCTTGATGGCAGTATTCCTATGTTGTGTGAGGGCTCGGATAAGATTTTTGTTACAATATTCTCAGCCTTAGACTCACAGTTAGTTTCACTTCAGATGCTCTCCCTCTGCGTGGTAGGAAAGAGATATATTGTTTTAATTAGACACGGAGGCAATAATTTAGTTCTTAGAGAAGATAGATAGATAGATAGATAGATAGATAGATAGATAGATAGATAGATAGATAGATAGATAGATAGATAGATAGATAGATAGATATCTCTTTAGTTTTAGTTTCAGTTTTAGTTGTAGACTCATACAAAAAAAGCTCCTATATCTCCATCATGTCTTTGTCTTTCCTTTACTTATAGTGATTAAATTTTTAAGATTCCAGCTCCTATGACTAAAGTCAGCAGCAAGAATAGAAGGAAGGTCTTCATTCTAAATCAACTAGGATGAAATATCAGACACAAATAAGCACAAAAATAAAGCATCCTATAAAGATGTACAGCAAGGTCAGAGATTATGATATGTGTGTGGCTCAGATAATGGGACTTTGCTGCCTATCATTTTCTCCCCAGCATGATCTTAAATGTTGCTTTTTAAATAATCACTTAGTACTTAAACTTAGGCACGTGATGTCATTTTGGACCTCTGAAATTGCTAAGAGCTGCATTGGTTGGTATGCATAACACAGGGCCACAGAGGAGGCTTGTCCTCTTACACAATGACAGCAGGAAGACAGGCAGGAGAGGCAGCAGAGGCAGGAGAAGCAGGACGGTCTTAAATCTTACCAATACCTGAGCTTCACCATGGAGTTGCTCACACAGCAATTCACTTCCCTGCTGTCTAATAGATGAAGCATATTTGCTTTTTTTTTTTTTAATTCAAAAACATATTAATTTAAGAAGGGAAATAAGTATGAGATTAAGACTTCAGATGGCCTGCACTGGTCTGTCTTCACTAATTTAAGATAGGGTTATATTAAGTTATCCGAGAACTTGTAACACTTAATTACTTGAATAACATCTGTGGTAAGCAACTGAGTCCAAGAGAACTGTGGTGAAGCCAGGGCTGTCAGTGAACTTTCCTCATGGTAATCTAAGCTACTGTTCTGGTCTCTTTTAAGTGTTATTTATGGCTGGCTAATTTGACTATCAGAAAGAAAGTACATAAACCTGGCCTTTAAAAGATCTATTCCAGATAGCAGATTATGTTGGAGGTAACAGTGCCTCAACATTTTGTCAAAATATCAAGCTGGTCCTGTGGGAGGCTTGAAAATATTTTCCTCCCCTTTGAGGTCGTGGTTCTGCTCAATGTGACCTGTACAGCAAACACTTTGAGACGAGGGTGTATAGTTTGAGCTTACATTTTCAATCTTACTGCAATTACAATAATTAGAAGGATCTGACACTGGTCTCTGTTTTCTTTCTGAATGTTAATCCTGTTCATTGTCACTTGCAGGCATTGACCAGCATTCTAAATGGGTTCATTAACTGCAATTTTATTAATAGTCATCCCAAAGAAAAGGCGTAAGTCTAAGACAATCGCCTGCATCTACTTTCCAAAATCCAAGTTCAGATCCCTCTTCAAAAGGTCCCTATTTTGACATGTTCAACTGAAGTACACAATGTGTGTGTCCTAGCTTTCAAGCTTATCTGGAATCTACATCTGAATTATGTTAGGCTTTCAGCCTCTACATTTAAGAAAAATTTAATATCTCTGAAAGGTCATGATCTAAGAGCAGAACTCAGATGATAAATCAGGGCGGCTGTCACTATCATTTGGTCAGAAATTAATGCTAAAATTCCAAAAACTGAGATCTAAAAGTTGGCAAATAGATAAAAGAAGATGGAATAACAATAGAAAACAGTTTTAAAAGTGGTATGTGGGGTATTTTATAGTGAATAAATTGTTAATGGAAATTTCCTCTTTCATAAACTGTTTAAAAATTACAATAATTCCTTATTGGTTTTCCATAGAGTTGGTTGGAGGTTGGGTTTGTGAAGGTGGGAGTGGGGGTGTTTTGTTTTTTTAATGTTCACTGACAATTTACAACTCATAGGAAGGCCTATAGTATGCAGTAAGAGGGTATTGGCACTGTTTTATCCTTGGTTAGGAAAATATATTCATGTGCACTTCAACATTTCCTTACTTCATGCAATATTATCCATGAAAATGTCATAAAGGCTTTGGTCTTCTTGCATTGAGGGCAAAACTTGTAAGTCAATGCTTACACAATGTATCTTGGTGTTCTTTATATAATTAATTTCCAAGGCTGAGATATTTCAAATATCCTCTCCTGAACTGCACCTCTGTTGAGTTGTTTTTTTGTTGTTTAAAAATGAAACTTCTGTTATTGCAGAGCACTTCATCCCAGAAATACCAGCCATTTTCTGTTCTATCCTCAAGATATTAATCTCTTTAAAAGGAAATGTTCCAATAAATGCTTATGTTTCCATTTTTTGGGGGAGAGGGGGTGGGGGGGGCTGTGTCCAGAAGATATACTAATGCTGGCTACACAGAACGCTCTGTCTGCAGCACCAAAGATCATCTGATCATCTCCATTTGAACAGAAACCGGTTATATACAGCACCCCACACATCTTCTCTGGGCATTGAAACACTGAGTAAATTTATACCCAAAGAAAAGGAGAAAAATCATTATTTGCCAATGGATATGCAACATGAAGAAATCTGATCATAAGCATATAACTACCCAGGAGACCTCTGTACAAGAAATAAGGATAAGTTGTCTTAAAACACATGAATGTGGCTCATTAAATTTAGTTATCTACCAGGTAGGTGACTAATGTAAGTTTTCATCAGAATTCCTTGATAAACAATGGAGAAAGATAGACTCTTCCGCAGTATATATCATCCTATTTCAATATAAATGTTTAGAGTAGGTGGGATGAATAACACTAAAGATGTATATCTTCATATAGGCTCCATCCAGAGAGATTAGACAATTTATTTAGACTAGCCACCTAAATTGCAGATAACTAAAATTAAGGGAGTTGGCTTTTACCCTGAATGCCTGGCTGAACAAAGAATATTTCTCAAGTTACTCAGAAAATGAATGCCACAGTGCTTAAGAGGGCTTCTGATTACTCACAGTCCTTTGTGGGCTTCATAACCTGCTGTGCCTTGTCCAGGAACTGCTGCTGAACTTGCAAACAGACTGTGCAGAAACTGACGTAACAGGGCATCCCGTGTTTCTTAGAGAGAGCAAAGCACCTGAGTGCTGGGTCTGGAGCTTACTTGGAGCTCCCAGATGGACCTGGATTAACCAAGCATTGCTAAGATGTGCTCTTAATTCTCCGCTTTTGGGGGAAGACGACTTGGCAACAGTAAAGCAATGGACTTCCAATGCCACGGTGCTGAGCAAGCAAGCCCTCAGAGCCCTAGAGAGGTGTCTGGGAGTTGTTCTTCCCAAATTTCTGAGCCCCTGTTAAAGGAAACATAGGGCTGCCTCAGCACAGCACCATTTTCTTTTGGGTGAGGGCTTCTGAGGGGGATTGTGACTCAACCTACTCCTTAAATAAGCTTGGCTGTGCCCCTGAGTGGCACTGCTGGCTCAGCAGGACCACCTCAGCCTCTCTGCTTTCAGGCTGTGGGTAATCCACACTGCAGACAAAATCCACAATGCAGATAAAGGACCACTGAGAACTAGCTGTAACTTTTGCTGTCCAAATCGTCACTGACAGTCCTAAGTGCCCAACTGCTGAGGACCAAAACCTGTGTGCTGCACAAAGCAAACCCATATCCTACTCTGCACTTCTTCTATCCCTTCTCTGAAAGTATTTAGAAAGAATCTCTAAGGCTGAAAGCTTTTACTATTGAAAGGGATTGCTCTCACCATCCTGCCTACCACAGAAGTTTTTTTTATTAAAACACACAGAGGGTCTCATTTAACAGTGCAGAAATATTTATTGATTTGTTTTTGTAGGCCTTAGACCCTCATAGTTCTTGCAATGTGTGAGGATGTGATGACAACAATGCCTGCATGGTCCATCTGTCTCCAGAGGGACTGCCTGAGGAGGTCTGCCTCAGCAACAGAAAGCTTTTGCACTAGTGATACTAATTTCCTCATCACCAGGGAAATTATCAATATAATTTTTGCTGACATTCCCCTGGACTGGTGCCTGACAAAGATGAACCTTTTCATTCAATACATTCATAGGGTACCTTCTGTGTGCCAAAGTTGTTGGCACATTGCTTTTAGATGCCAGACTTGAGCTGGTTGAGCTGAAATTTGCCTTGAGCTGAAGGCTCCATAATTTCCAAAAATCATTTTTACAGACTCAAAGAATGAGAGTGGGAACAAATTATTCTGGCCCATGTAGAAAACTATTCTGTCAAGCCTTTATTTAGGATAATTTCATTCTGCCACACTTTACTAGGAGGACTAGAAACGAGGCCTCTGGGAGAATGCCTTCCCATTCAGGATCACAACATGGCATTAGGTTACTTAATGGGTTCCCAGGAGCAGGATGGGCAGGGAACTAATGAAAGTAATTTCCCAATAAAAATCAAGCTTCAAACAGACACATGAGAAGTCCTATGTCAAAGCAGCAAAGTGAAACATCTTCAACAAATATTTTGACAAGTTACTTTTTAGTATTTCCTCACCATTAGTAGAATTTTAATAATTCATATAGAGGTAACGAAGGCCTTACATAATGGGATATTTCAGTCTTATATTTTACAAATTTAGTTTTTTCTGAGATTAGGAAATCATACACAGAATCAAAGTTAAAAGACTGCTATCAAGATGAAAATTTCAGTAATTCAGTAAGAATATTGAAGCTGCCAGTGTAAGCTTGATTGTGCCTCTTTGGTGTGTTTACATTATGATAGCCTTTAATTACAGAATCATGGATTACTTTGTGGTGAGGTAATCATCTCTCTGTGACACTGCTAGAAATTTGCTGGTCTGACATCAGAAAAAAAGGCTGGAGTTTTTCTCACAAAGCCTCTCCTGTGGAGCAAGGCAAAAGGAGGGACTTTCAGAAGGCTGTCCTTGCAGCTTGCTGTTGCTGCCATGCCTGGACCAGTCCTTGCTTAGCAGCTGAGTGTGGACCTCGGTTTAGAGAAAGATTGGGAGCTGTATTTTTTATGTGAAAGAATATTCTGAATAAGGCAGGGCGTATCTAGGAAGATGGGAGGAGGATTTCCAGTTTGTCAAGAGATAAGGAAGTTTGATACCATTATGGAGAGCTAGAATTTTCCTTCTTTTCCTGAGGAATTTTGTCAGTACAAATGAAGCAATGGGTTCACAATATCTTGGTAGCCTCCTAGCAGTAAGTCAAAACAAAATAGACTGGCTGTGTCTGTTTTTTATTCCACTATATCACATTCGTACAAAGTATTTTTGCATGCATATATTATTATGCATGAACTTTCACATGCATATTCACTATTCTATTCACAAGGCCTAACATATGACCATTTGCTGCAGGGTCAGTCTGTGCTGACTTAAGCCTTGTGAAGGACACACATATTTGGTGAAGCCAAAACCAGGGAGAGCTTTAAGTTTCATCTGAAGGAAAGCTCAGGATAGCATTATGTATTAAAGGACATAATAAACCAATTCTGAGTTAAATTCTGATTAAATTGACCAAGTTTCAGCAGACTCAATTTTATTCAACTGCTCTTTTAAAAACTGGACTATTTTTGTTCTTTTTCTACCAACATAGGCTTCCAGATTTTCCAGCATTCATGAATATCTTTGAGTGAACATTTATTCATACAGATGCATGTTTTTTACATAAACATGGTCATATACATAGATGCAGATAGAAGTACTTAAGTATGTTGGTTTTCTACCCAGCTAATTAATCTAATCTTGATAGTATTTGTAAATGCCTTGCCCAGTTTCCAAGGGAGAAAAAAAGCTAAAACCAAGACAGCTGGTGTCCGTCTCAGTCTGTGTAAGGATGCAAAACTAGGAAGCAGTCAGAAAAGAAGGGATGCTCCCTTTTCACTTGAACGTGTGGTTACTGGTTATTAGTCAGGTGCCTGGAGCAGGAAGAGTTTAAGAATTCATTCAGCTTTGGAATATTACCTAGCAACAGTGTCTGGGAAACCACTGCTCTGAGGGTTTTTTCACTTTATTTTGTTTTTCAAATACAAGGCAAGAGTGTGCAAAGTCTCACATGAGATCAAAATCTAAGCAAATCAACATTCAGCATCCACCTAGCACTGTAACAGGATCCATAAAAATAGGCTGCCTCGGACTACTCAAATTATATAGAAAAATTATATTCCCCAAACATTTGTGCAGATAAAGACAGTTTCACTTGAACATTCACTGGAAGTTAGTGGTGCACACAACATGAAATCAGACTTGATTTTAAAAATGCTTTGACAGGAAAAAATGCATCAAGATCCATGCTGGCATTATATGACTACAGAAACAGAGCATTACTGAAAAACAGCAAAATGAAATTATTTCAACTGGAATTTGACCAGGGCATGTTTAAAGATCTGATTTGTGGAGAGGTGCCTCTACCTGAATTAAGGAGCAAGCAAGATCATATGCCAAAGTCAATAGAATGGATTTTATTTAACAGTAGAATGTGAGATGGAGAGATAGAAAGAAGTAGAAAAGAGAGGAGAGAGGATGGGAGAGACAGAGATTAGGCAGAAGATAGTCACCGTCTGTGGATCTGTCCTGTTGGTCCTTCTTCACTTTGGTCTTCTTGGTGGGAGGGTATTGAGGTCTTTCAAAACTTTTCACTATTTATCTATACAATTCTCTTATTCTATTGGTTAAATGATTCCCTCACTTCTAATGCTAATTAGTTCTTTTAAATCAGTGGGTTGTCTGAGCCCATGGGTTTCTTTCAGGTGGTGGGTTGTGCCAGATCTCACCCCTGCCAGAACTACATTTTACCAAGTCACAGCTGACTCCGGCCCAGCTGAGTTGACTCTCCTTGTGGATTCTTTGTGTCCATTATCAGTGTCCCCTCGGCTCTGTTTACCTCCCCCTGGGCCTGAGATAATGCTCAGACAATCGTATCTCCTTTATCTTATCTTAAGTTCCCATGGAGTACCTTAACTGTACAGTCCAAGTTCCAGGAATCCATGGAGGCATATTGGGGTGGGGGGAGTTAGGTGGGAGAGGGGTTGGAACACCCTCGGTGGTCACAGATGCCATCTGCCCCGTAACTTGGGTGATCTCTGTTTGGACAGCAGTGTGGGTATGGGCAGATGAGCCTCCACAGTTTACCACAGTGGGAACCCTTCACAGGATGCATTCCCCAGGAAGTGCTAGCCAGAACTCACCAGGCCTGGAGCCAGAGTCATCCTGCTTCTCCATTCCATGCTTATCTCATGGCAAAGTCCTTCTGTGGGCTGAGCAGTGTTTGAGACAAGCAATTGCGAAGTTCTTGCAACATCCTTGCGACAAGTGAACTTCTACTGCAAAAATTATTATTATTTTGAGACATAATCCTAAACATCCTGCAGAAAGTTTTTGGGATGGGGATGGCTTTCTTCCCCCTTCACTTTTTCTAATAGCCATTGGATTTTTTAAAAAGCTGTCTCATTTGGATTTCATTTAAAAAACAGATCAGAGCACTCTCACACTAGGTCATTGTCCTGTAGGCTGCTGGAGGAAAGATGGTCTGTGTCTATCACATCAGGATCTTCATGGGAGTGTGATAAGGAAATATAGAGCAAATATTTGGTGCGTTTTTTCAGTCTCAAAGCTTTAATCTTGCTTCTGTGTAAAAAGTAGGCCACATGTTGTGAATGTCTCACAATTATCCCATGGAGACAAAATGCGTAACAGTGTGTTTTGACTTGTATACCTGTAGGAGTTTCTGCATACTTCCCCTTTTTTTTTTCACATACACAGGAATTATTTATTTTTCAAATAACCTGATGTTTTAGAGGTGTTTTAAAACTACTGTGATCCACAGAAGTACTTATGAATTTGTCTCTATTGTTTATATGGCACATTATCATAATGAATTTTTCAATTAAATGTAGTAATGATAGCACAGTGACAAACTAAACGCTTAGGCAAATAAAGAGGTGCTTTGAAATGCAGAAATATGTGGAGTCAGCCGAGGGAGAGTAAACAATTCTAAAGCATAGGTTTATGAGAGAGTGGCTGGACCTTCTTGCTCAGAAAAGCCCCCTGTCCAAACCCACTCTAATAAATTCCAAACACACCAGTCCATAACATGCTTGCTGCCATGGGTTCAAGCAAAATCAAATGCAAGTCACAGTCTCCAACTAACAAAGGAGGAGCTAATGGGCAGTCAATGGAATGTGAGAAAACACATGGAGATTTAGAGCAACAATCTTCAAAATTGTGGTCAAATGTAGCAAAATAAAGAGCCAGTCTTTCCATTTACCTTTTGAATATGACAGCTTGGCACAGTTGTTCACATATAGGCAGGGCAGGGAGGCCTTCTTTGGTGCAGAATAAAGACAGTGGTGCCACCTTCCTTATGTGAACTGGGCGATCAACAATTAGTTGTGTCCGCACTGACACAGTGAAGTTAGTGGCAATCCCTCAGTGATGCCCAGACCCTCTGCCAAATCAGTATCTTCTACCAGAATGCCTACATGCCGTATATCCTCCTCTCCCGAAATTAAACTTCATGTGATAAGTGAACTTTATACACAGGAAACCACAGCAACATGTAATATTTACTTGTTCATAAGTAAGTCTTCAAATATAGGATTTCTCTTGTCCAGATCAGCTTGCCTGTGATTTAGACAGCTCTACCTGAGGTCATGGCCTGCAGTTTCTAGCACCACCAATAGTGAGAGATAAACACTTTTATAACATCTACTCCTTACCAGACAACTACTTTAAACTGAAATAATTTGTACCTAAAAATGCCTATTTTCCTGTTTTAATTATAAAGAATTAGGTAAGTAACTCAGACATAAGTACAGAAAACCATGTAGTCACATGTAGTTGACATTATTTTGGGTATATTTAAAGCACTTAATAGAATTTTTAGAGCTACCTGGACTCATCTTTGCCTCTTCAGCCACTTTCAACATGTATGTATATGTATATATCAGAGACCTTTGTCTAATCCTGAGAGTTGAGCTCTGACTTCACTGAATATCCAAATCTCCTGAGGTCAGTTAGTGAGGTGAGTAAAGAGAGAAGGCTGGGTTATGCCTGTAATACTTATTGTTTCTCACCTTTCATTACTCCTATGTAGCTAGGGATCATGTGGCAAAAACAGATTTTCTAATCATATACTATTTTCCACAATGGCACTTGGCCTCTGCTGTGCTGGTCCAAAAAATACAAAGTAATGTTTATTTTAACATCTCCAGAATGTAAACCAATTCAAAAATATGAAGATAAAGAGCAGATATCACCAGCTAAAGAACAGAGTAATAGATATCCAATGACGTTAGAAGGCTTTTTGCAGGATACAAAGGGGAGTTAAATCTCACTGGGCTGGATTGCAAAACAGTAACTCATTTAAGCTGAAAGAAAGAGAAATAAATAAATCATCCTGGTGACATTTATTTACTTGTAGCATTTCTCTCAGCTGCATCCCTCTCCTTTAGTACCTTACTTTGTCAGCTTCCTGTGTTGACTATCAGAATCTCATGGAGGAGTCAAGTCTGGTGAAAGAAAGAGGCAAACACAGGATAGAGCCCCTGATCTTGTTTATATCATGTTTTCACTGACAAAAAAAGTGGAGGGTGTTTTACCTCTGGAAGGTAAAGCTCATGTTAATTGTCTACTGTAAAACCATGGTGGAGACAAGATCTGACTTCCTGACACCAAATCTCTCCTTTGCCATCAGAAATTTTTCAGGAAAGGCTCTGATGGCCACTGCAAAAAGTCCTGTTTGTTGGAAGGGCCGTCTTGTGTCTTTACAACAGTCTTGCTAAGGGGATAAGTGTCCCCTGTCATACAACATCCAGCTTTTTTTTTTCTCTGGTTCTTACTCCAGAGTTTTCCATCTGAGAAAGGCCTCAGGGAAGGGCTGTTACTTTCTGAGGTAATTTGGAAAAGACAACCACAAGCAAAGAAGTTACATTCAATAATGTAATTATTGCATGCTAGTCATCTTTTTACCAAAACAAATTAAGCACCAGAAACTTCCATGCTTTTGTTTCAGAGAAAGCCAAGATAATTAGTTCTCTGAGCTTTCCAGGCCCACTTCCCCACTTGTGTGTAAGGCTGTGTGCCACTCATTAAAAATGTCTGGTACTGTTAAAATACATGTGGTATTTTGACTCATGTAGAGGTGATTTTTTACTGACTTCGGAGATGAGAGAAGGGTATGGTCTCTGGGTGCAGATACAGGGGACACAAAGGGTAAAGGGGAAACCAAATACATCCTCCTCCCTCCGAGGTTACAGCGCAACTGTTGTCCAGGCAGCTCTTGATGGAGAGGAGACGGGAGGAAGATATCTATTATTGTTCCCCCTTGTTAGATGAGGATGTGGATAAGATCTCCTTTGAGTATTTCCTATGGAGGTTTGCATGAGGCACACTGTATTTTATCAGATATGGCCCTAAAGGCATAGCACATATCTTGCAAAAGTTGTGTTCAGTCACGGCTGCTTGAACTAGTGTGCTGATTATTTTTTGGGGACAAAGAGGATTAGAGGTGATAAAATCTTGTGTTTCTGTAGGATCATTCTTGAAGGACCAAAAAGACACTAATTAAGCTTCCCAACAGACCTGTGCATAGTGAGGCAAAATCCAGTAGAAAGAGATTAAAGGCCCTGTTTTCAAACTTGCTTCCCAAAGTATCTTTAGTTACAGCAATTTTATGCATTCACATTTTAAAGCATTTGACAAAGACTTTTACCTGCCCAGGCAAGGAGGCTACAGCTGCCCAAGAAAACATCTCAGCGACACATCTGGGCCATAACCACAAAAAAATGCTTCTTCCCTCTTACAAAGGTTATTCCAAGTCAGAGAGAAGTTTATTGGTAACTGAAAATCCACCTTGAAAATAACCTATTTTGAATTTACCTCTATGAAGGTTTATTTAAAGTTTCAGAGGAATGTGCCAGTGCTTATTTTAGGAGCTCATTCCTTCCCCTCTTTTTGGCTAAATAGGATTTTTGTCTTGAGCAACACAGTCCTCAGGCAGGGAGCTATGGGGCTAGTGAATCCCAACTAAAGTGTGTGCTTATATGGCTGGTGAAATCCTTTTGCCAGGATTGTTCTCTTGACCTCCTGTGTAAAGTGCCCAAGACCACATCTCAGGATCCAGGAACTCCTGACCCCCTGTGTATTGTAGGGGGGAGAAAGGTATAAAACATAACAGATCACATACAACTCGGCCTGAAAGGTCTCAGTGATTTTACATTCTTCTGAATCAAACTGGCAAATATGAAAAGAACACAATAAACCCACTCTTCATAGTGTTTTTTTTTTTTTTTTCCATGGTTACAGTGATCTAATCCTGCATGAGCTCAGGTTGCATAATGTTTGGCTCCCCATTTTGAAGTTTGTTACTATTACACTAGTTTCTATGTGATTTATTTCTGGTCTTTCACTAGCCTTAGGTAAAGAGGAGGCTCAGTTTTCAATACTGAAAGTAATTGTTTTCCATGGAAGGATCCACTTTCTGTTTGACTCCTTTCAATCTCATGGAATTACAAACTTGTAGGATTAAAGGATTTTCTAACTCTAAGTAATATATCTGATTACTAAAAGAATTGGTACAGAAAATAAGATTAAAAGCAGATAAATGTATTTCCATCAGTACCAATGCAATGGAAAAATAAAGGAAAATAAGACGGACCCTAGAGAAGGTGTTTCAAAATTCATTTATCATGTTTTCAAATTGCTGAAAACTAATGCCACCCTATGTCCAGATTTTGCAATCCATTTTCTTTCTGTCTAGAAACAGGGGCTTTTTTTTCTTTATTTGTTTGGAATTTCTAGAGTTACCGGGTACCTTTCAAGCCAGATACTACTAAGCAGGCCACATGGAAATCACTGACTTGCTCATGAATGATATCTGACACTATGGGAAGTATCAGCAACTATGTGAACATGGATTATATATATTATATATATACACACACATGAATACCATGACTCTTCTTTGCTACCCTAGAAATGCTGCACAATGATACAGCTGCCCTAGTGAACAGAAGCCACCTTATTAATGCCAAGGGAACTCATTGGGCTTTTCAATTACATGGTCTGGCTTTTAATGGGATAAACTGCTATTGGCTTTGTCCCTGATTTGCACTGATTGTAAATTCTGCAATGCCCAGCAATGCAGTCACTGGTGCACGGATCCAGGGCAATGGCACCAGTGTCACTCTGCACAACCAGCCCCATCTGACCCTGGACCTGCTGCACACGCTGGTATTTCCTGAGTGTTTGACTCAGCTCTGGCCATGCTGCTGCTGTGTTCAGCTGTGCCCCAGGGCTGCAAGGCATTCACCCAGAAAGTCTAGACAAAGGTAGAAAATCCTAAAAATCTGCTCTGACAGGATTTTCTTTTAGATAAAGGAGACCCGTCCAGGAGACCTTGGCTTGCAGTCACATTAGGAAAATTGTGTTTTTACTAGTACAGTTTGTTTCATTTGAAGAGGAAACTGATTTTACTATACCAGTGCAAAGCAATCCAGCTTGTCCAACAGACTAAGTGTACTTCATTCCCATAAGGTACGGGAACTCCTATACCAGTAAAGCATTCTCAGTTTAAGTACAGCCTGTGTTTTCAGTCATTCATCTCCAAAATGGTAGAAAACACCTCTAAAAAAGGGTATGGTGAGAATTCAGTCATCAGTAAACAAGAAGTGCTTTCAGATCATCACAGAGAAAGTTCAATTGCATAAATGATTATATATCAATATTATATAATCTCTTTCAAGGGTTTATGGCTTTATAAAAGCATGGAATGAAAAATGATTCTGGATTGCAAACAGAAAGTGACTGGTTTGAGTGTTTGAAAATGGTGCTATACTAATTTGTTAAAAACCAAACATAAATCTGTGGTACCTATGAGACACACATTTCTCAGCTCAAAAATTGTAGAGAGCATTTCTAATTGTCACCATGGTTTTACATGTTTTCTTCTGTCATACTGGACCAGCTCTTCATGTATTTCAGTTTCTTGTTACTGTGTCTACATATGGCACATACTAGTTCTTATGAACATGGAAATTCAGGATGACAACATACAACATTTATTCATTTAAATAAAAGAGATAGATCAGAATAAAATATATCATTATTTCTTTAAAGCCCAAAAACCAAACCAGTCTTTTATTTTCATGAGCCCAGGCTGCCATATGACATTTGTTTTGTAGGATGACTCATATATTTGGACATCATACCAAGCCATGAATGTCTTGTCTGGCTTAGAATTTCCTATGTACAGCAAATGCTGTTGAAAATGTTTCCAAGCTCCAGTAGCTTTTAAGAATTGCAATTTACCTGAAAGATCCCAAGTGAAGAGTAAAGTGAAAGAATGGGAGAGATCACTTACTATGGTTAGCAATTTTCCTGTTATTGGCAAGGCCAAATACAGTCAAGAAATAACAACATTTTTACAGAGTAGCTCAGATTGTGCCTAAGGGTGTCAAATTATGTCCACTGCATATTGGAAGATATGAAGTGTGACTCTTGGTTTGCTTCCTGAGGTACTGGTGGACTTGTGCACTCCCTCTGCCATGCTCCAGAGCAGTGCCAGACCTGCAGTGACCACTGCAGGGTTACCTTTGGGCCACCAAGGAAGCAACCCCTCAGCCTCATCCTTCTTATACCCATTTGAGGAGGAAGCAGGAGAGGAGCGCACGCTGCTCCTGTCCTGGTCACTGCTACTGTCCCTGGGTGCCTGCCTGGCACACATTTCCCAAGGCTCCTCTCAGAGCTGGATCCCTGCCTCGCTGGCATGAAGGACACCATCTGACCACACAACTAGGCTTGTGCTGGGTGTAGTTGGACAGGGCATAGCAATTAGTCCCTTTAATAAATGCAGTATCTGTGGGCTCAAGGGGGTTAAATGAAAAACTAAAGGATGACTTCAGCTTTCCTTAGCCCTGGGCATTGGATTACAGTGTTGTTTAAGGCCCTGCTCTTCTCTGTATTGGCAGTGGCTTTCAGTTTGAAAAGGGGTCTGTTGTCAGACACTCTAATCCATTCAATAAGAACAAATTCACCTGGTTAAGCCCGACTACATAAACAGATTAGGCAGCTGTCATGCACCAACAGGCATTGTATAATATGAGATGACACGGTATGATAAACAGCATACATATTGTTTGGAAATTTCTATCTCTTTAGTTTGAGATTAAATACTTATGGAACACACAAAGGCTGACTTTTATTTCACCATTGTCTCTGTTTCTCCAGGACAAACACTCATTCACTAATTTGTCACTAATGTTCCATTCATTCAAGCTTCTTGCACACCTTGTTCACTGTGGGTCATATTCTCTTCTCAGCTGCTTTCTTTGCAAACCTTTGGAAATCAATGGATGTAGGAGTGATTCACAAGCAATGAAAACAGAGACGTGCCTTTTTTTTTTTTTTTAACTGGGAAAAGGCTTTAGGGATTATAAGCATGACTTTCAGCAGAATTTGGGCTATGATACAATTACTTTTCAAGAGGACTTAAGAAAAATGGATCTACATCCTCTTGCCATATGCTTTCTGTAATGAACATCTGGTTCCAGTGCGATCTCACTGTGGGATATTTTGTAATGCAAAAATGTGTTAAGTGACTTTTGCTCAGAGAAAGATTTGGTCACAGATCCTTCATCCTCAGTGGTATATGTACGTAAGGCTCCAGTCTGTACACTACATGTCTGGGGATAATTAAATATCTGCAACCAACCAGGAGGCATTGATCTTAGCAGGAATAACAGCCAGGCTGCAGACAGATGTATTGGAGTTTGTTGTGAGATCTGGGTGAGATGGTGCAATACGGAAGAGAACCCGCGGCACAGAAAATAGCACAATATATCATCTACTAATGGTATCATTTTTTTTTGCTGCCTATTTAGCCAGTCATTCTTTCCCCTGAAACCATAGCCTTTGGCAATTAAAGCAAGACAAAAATACAATTTTTCCTTCAGGAGTCACTGAAATTTAAACCTGTTCATTGACAAAATTTATTCATGACCTCTGGTAATTTCTAACTTAATGGACTGAAACTTGAAGGTTTATATGTCTTCTTTCAAAAATGATATATATTCTGGATGTATACACATAATGAATATACTTTATTGTAGCTCATTTTGAGGTCTTGATTTCCCTTAGTGGCTAATGATTCTGCCTTTCAGAAATTAGATGTCCACTATTTTTGGAATCTTAAAGCCTTCTGAGGAAAATCAAGTTGAAACACAGAACCTGAGATTCTCATAGTATAGGCTCTATTTTATGAGCTTTTGCCTCTCATCTGGCAATTAACATCTTGCATTGTTTGTATATATGAGTGTCCCAGCCTGCCAGTCACCCTAAGCAGCTTTTACCCAAGTGATAGAGAAGGTGACTCATGGCTGCGCCTTACAGTTCATTGCCACATAAAATCCTCTCATCCAAAACCTATATAATGGGCAAGTCCATTAGTATTTAAATCAAATAAGAGCACTCTGTTGCCATTTATTCTATTCAAAACAGCTGAATTGGTGCCATACCTGATGTAATAAATACAGAAAGTAGGTGGGAAGAATGAGGAAAGACCAGAATTAGTTTGGTAGAAGTTTCCTGGGGAGGCAGGTGCTTTCTCTGTAGAGGGTTATAAAATAGCCTGAGCAGGAAGGTTTGCAATGGGCAGGGCTGAAACTAGGCAAGTGGCAAAAATGTTTGTCCAAGCTGGGCATTAACACTCTCAAGCAGCACTGTGGCCAAAAAGGGGAATTTTCTGGGATTCAGAGCCAGAGAAGACTGAGATGTGGAGGTACAGCAGAGAGATCAGATAAAGAGAAACAGTCAGACAAAGCTTGGACTACTTATGTTGGGAAGCCCTGGGAAGGTGTTTAGGTTGTCAGGTACACAGCAGGCAGAAGCAAGGAGGAAAAGCTTCAGGAGTGGATACTACTCATGTAACTGAGCCTGGAGCACAAGTTTAATTTTCAGAAGAGTCATAGTACTTAGCCCTGTAGGTTTTTTATCAGAGATAAAAGAGTTTTAGATTTTGGAACCAGGTTGACCACATCTATCCATCTCCCCATATGACCAGAGATGTTCAGGATGAAAAGAGCTTCTGGTAGCATACCTTTTGTGAAAGTCAGACAACTCTAAAAAATTTCCTCTATGATGCTGCTTAACTAGATTTCTGTAACTTTCCAAACACACTGCCAAGACCAACACTCCTTCAAAATACTTGGCACAGTAGGAATGGTGGCCTCTGAGGTGAAGAAGTTAGATTCTTTTAAATGGAAGTTAACTCTGAAACCCAATAATGCTAGATTAACCTTAGGCACAAATTTTGACATCTGACTTCTTCCCAATCAAAACATTAAAAATTAGAAAAATCTGTGCAAACTGCAAGACCACCACCTCACCGTGGTTTTGTAAAATAGGTGGAAGGGACCTACTGAAATAAGCTTGGAGGACTGAGATTTTCTCTCTTACTGTTACAAGCTGGATTAGCTGCAAGCACAACATGGCATTAGGGGAGATATTCAGGTGCCTAAACATAGGTAACCAGTGTAATTTCAGATAATTTCTGGTAAGATGATAGGTATATGGGAAACCCACGACTTTCTACAATAAAGCATGATACCCTACGGCATCTAAACTGTGTTGGACATATATGTTTAGGTACTCACCCCTAGGTGTGTTCCAGTGGAACTATCATGACTGTTTGCCCTTCATGCTTTTAGAAATCCATTCCTGAATCCCTTCAATGTGTACCCAAAGGTGCTTAGCAGGCCTGAGGTGAGCTGACACAAGGGTTCAGCAGCATAGCTATGTGAATAAATTCTAGCACACACATTTTATACCCCAAATCACTGTGGGAGTATGCACTAAGCCAAACCCTACTGTTCCCCACCTGGGCTGGGAGCTGAACCAAGCCCTTTTCCTTGTGAGGGAGATCTGACCCACTGTCACCCCACATTTGTCCTTCACGTGCATGTTCCAGCTGACCCTTCTTTCCCCAGAGGTTTCAGCTGCCTCACATCTGTTTACTTGCTTAATCATTGTACCAAATGCATAAAATGCTCCAGCTCTAAATAGCTGTGTATAATGAGATATAACATATTTTGTTTAGTGCCAGGAGTGGTCTAAGCAAATTTCCACAACTGCCTTGGAAAAGATTAAGATCACTGGGGCACGTGGCCCGAGTTTGCTGCATGGTGCCTGTGATGCTGTGAGATGTCCTCTCCTCTCTCACCCACATGGACAGGATGTGTGGCTGAGCCCAGGGCGAGCTCTGGCTCCAGCCAGCTTCCAGCTGCCTTCCCTGCGCTGGCAGCCAGCAGCTCTTGGGTACTTCTGGTGCTATGGCTCAGTATGACATGAAAGCAATCTTGTCAGCCAGGGAGAGAGGCGTTATTACTCAGATCAAAGTCAGGATTTTTTTCCTGTTTTGAGTCACAGTTAGAATTATTGCACTGTATCTTCTCTGTCATATTAAAGTTTTGAGTGACTTTAACTCAAAATAAAATGCTTCAACTAGTGCAATTAATGCTTTTAACACATTTGAAAATTTAAAATTATTATCCTTGACTGTGGCATAAGAGTGGGGAAAAAAAAAAAAGGAAGAGAGACTGAGATTCTAACTTTATTCCAAGCATTAAACCATGTATAAATTGTAAGGATTCTGGACAAGGGGATTATAATGTGATCTCAAATTATTAAAAGGCTTTAACACACTAAGATAGTTCGCAGCCTTTGGCACTGCTAACATAGAATGTTTCAGTAATGCTTAAACAACTTTTCTGCAGATTCTCCTTTTTTATTTTCTTTGATCATATTTCTGTCTTCATAGAAGTAAAGGGAAAAGTTACAAGCATAACACCAGAATGCCTGGGCAGGCCAGACACTAAAACAAAGAACCCAGGCTTCAAGTCATGTCATTTAATTGTCTTCCATTTGCCTCTCAGCTATCAAAATGCTCAGCTATTGAAAGCTAAGACATGTTGCCCTGATGCTTAAGAATAGGGTAAAGTCCTTATCTGGCTTTCCACAGCATTTGCCACCAGGAAAGATGCAGAACAGCCCCAGCTAAATAAACCAAAATAATGTCAAACCCAAAACAGCCAAAGTAGATGATTAGTAAGAAAACCCATCACGTACATACAGCATGGTATCATCTGTGCAGACAAGCAAAGAGGAAGCAGAAAGCAGGAGCTTTTTCCTCTGAATTTTCCTGGAAATATTTTCAGATATCAAGGACAGGCCACTACCTGGGTAGCAGGGATCAGCCAGTGGTTGAAGTCACAGCCACGCTGAGTCTTAGGGAGGCCAGCATAGCTCCACTGGCAGGATAGCTGCTGCCCCAGCAAAAGGAAAGTGATTAAAACCCCAAAGCAAGATGAGCAGTAACTGGGCAGCCTCAGCAAACTCCCATATCTGAATGCAGGGCAAGCAAGTCAGATGGAAATTTCCACCCCAGGCAGTCCATGGGGGAGCTAGGGCAAAAGGCCCTGCAGGGCTCAAACACAACCTCTGCTTTATTCATGTTATCAAAAGAATGCAGGAACAGATTCTGAAACTGGAAAATTCACAGTCAGGGCAAGATGTAGAAGAGCAAGGACAAGAAGACCTGCAGTCAGAAAGCCCCAGTGAAGCCACCATCTCATTCACTGCAGAAGGGCCTAAACACATGGAGTGTTGGGAAAGATGAGACAGGAAAAGCTTACAAATATGATTGTCTGGCAAGAAATACTAAAAATATAAAACCTGTGAGTGAAATAGAAATGAAAGACAGCTTTGAGATGTAGGCATGGCAGGCAGGAAGACAGTGATTAGCTAGAAGATGGGTAGAATGAGAACAAACAAAGGGACACCAAGGGACCCAAGGGTGTAGCCCAACTAAGGTATCCAGGGAAAAGGTAAATAAGAAAAGTAGTCTTTAGAGTTTAGAATAGAGGGTGCTATGGTAATACAGTAGTTCCCATAGGCTGTATGCAAAGTCTGTAAGTTTTGTATCTCGTGCCGGTTGGTCACTGTAAATTAGAATATTCAACACAAAAGGAGATATAATGTATAGTAACAAGGTCCTTGCGCTCTTACCTAGCCCACCTCTCTTACCTCTCTTACCTTACCTCACTTACCCCTGCTCTCTATCTCTCTCTCTCATTGGGGCTTCCCTTCAGCCGAGGCTGGTGGCTGAAGGCAAGGCCCTTTTTACCCACAACCCTTGCAATAAAACCACATGTTCTCTCAAAAGTGTCTCAGGTTTGCAGAGTCCCGTCTCCTTGCCATCCACAGATGTTCCTACAATGGAGCATGGGACAATTTTGAAAAACTAAGAGCTCTTTTTGACATCAGAATTGAAGATCTGGACATATAATTCTCTTTGCTGTCTTTATCTCGCCAAACATCTTGAACAATGACCAAAATGTACACCTGTAGTTTTCTAGTAGTTTTCTACCTCTTTTCTGCAAGACATTCAAGCACAGGAGGATACCAGCAGCGAAAACTTGCTTCTGTCCTTCATAAAAAAACTGCTGGGCCATCACAAAACAGTGTAGCTTATTTTTCTATAGCTATCATTCATTAGTGTGGCACCTTGCCTTGCTCTGATTCATGGATACATCTTTCAAAATGAAGCCAATGATAGCATGGACAATAACTGAACACACAGGTGTTTCATTGTATAGTATGCTGAACAAGAAGTACACCTTTGTGGCATACATCTTGTCTGTGGATCCAAAGCTTAAAGCAAATATGAATAAATTTAACTCTGCTTCACTTCCTAGGGAGGCAGATTTCTCTCTGTTTTGTAGAGAGGCAAAGCTAAGCACAAAGGGCAAGATTTTCAAAGATATTGAAGTGCCTGAAGATGGAGAAATGCCTTTTGGGATTTGCAAAAGTGCTTATGCAGAGTAGGTACCTGCCTCCCACTGAGATCAGTGTTTTGTATCTGTTCAACAGATGCAAATCTGACAGCTGGCTCTGTTAGAACAATATTTGCTGAGGGTAAACCAACTGCACACAACAGAGAACAGAGACAGGACCCATTCTCTGCTTTCTTCCTGACGTAGAACTGGCATGACAATCACATGACACAGAGGTCTTGTACTTCTGTCCACAAGGGGCTTCTGTCCACCATCCTTCATGCTGTGCCATGCTTGGCTGCTCTCCTTGCCATAACCTCACCATCTCCAAGAGCTCCTACAAGTTGCTCAGGGTAACCTTCTGCTATTTTTCCTAAAGCAACTGCCCTTAGCAATCTTGTCAGACTTTTCCTGCAGCACACATTCAACATTCAGTCACAGATTTGCCTTCTGTTTGAAGTAGTTGTGTCATCTTTTAATGTCTGAAGATCTAAATAATTATTCATGCATCCATTTTAGCTATCCAACCTCTGGTGCCCTCAGAAAAGAATATCCAGAGGCTTCTGGGCTGGGTCTGTGGAGAGATGCATTCAATTCCATCACGTGATGATGATTTTCCATATGAAGTTAGCAACTGGACTGGGAAGAGTGAATCCACAAAAAGACTGGCAATAGCCAATGTAAAGGTTTATATACAGGCAAAATCCCAATTGTTTAATCTGTGTGTGGACATGCCATGGACCCTTTCACCTGCTACAGCCATTTCATACTGCCATTCGACACCTATGTGACAGCCAAGTCCCTCACTGGGAACTGGAAGGCTTCAAGCCTGGAGGTGTGTTCAGGGCACAGCAAGCATATGTCTGCAAAGTCATCCAGTGTATGGGGACAGCAGCCTTTGTTCAAAACAATGTCCAAACAGCTGCTGCCTCCAGCTCTGCTGACACCACCCCTTCTCAGAGATGGATAAGATTCAGGTTCCTTCATCAGAAAGGATTCAAGCCAAAATGTCCCATCTCCAGCTAAAGGGCAATCAGGCAGGCAGTCAGAGTGTACAAGAGGGAACATCACTCTGGAGCTAAGCAGACCATAAGAAGTCCTGTCCCTGACCTGCAGCCTATGTACTTTGACCACTGGCCATTTAATGCAGTGTTCAGCTTTGTGGTAGTAATTTGCAGGTTATGTGTAATTTGGGATAAACCCGCATCTCTGTGTATGGTCTGGGCCAAATGAGCATTTTCATGTGGAAAGAGTGAAAACATTTAGACAGCTTTGGTGCTGTGCCTTTTTTGTGTGCCTGTGACCTGGAGTTTGTTGGCTTGAGGGCTTGTGTTACTGACACCGCCAAGCCCTCTCCAGCCCCTGCAGGCTGGGGTGTCCCTGCTGTAATCCTGAGCAGGATCCTTACTGGTGAAAAGCACACTCTGAGAGTGAGGAGCAAAAACAACAATTGAAAAATAGCCTACAGCAAAATTCATTACCTGTGGATTCAGTGCTAATATTCCAGGGTTATACATGCTGTTCAGTATTTTATCTGCAGTCAAACCAGATATGTGAGCTCCCAGGAAAACATCTCTTTGCCACAAAAAGACTGATACTTCATGTTTAAACAGAAGGAAAGGCAAATAAATTCAGGAAAACATTCTATTCCTCACTTAGGACTTTTGTGGTAATTGAAACAAACCCCCAAGAACATTGGGAAGAGATGCTCCCCAGCACATGCACATGGTCTGGCTCAGCATTGGGTTCAAAGGCAAACATGTTGCTGGTGCACAGCGTGGCATGCATGGGAACAGGCTGGCAAGCCTTCCTCCTTTGTTCCATCACTCCATAGCTCAAAGGAAGTTTGTTGGGCTGAGAATTCAATATTGAAAAATAAGCAAAGGACTTTAATTACATACTCATCACTGTACTTTATAAATGTCAAAGAGACACTGTCAAATTCAAAACACATTTGAAAACACAATTTTGCTATTGATATTCTTTGTTTTAAAAGCCAGAGAAAATTTAAGACATATTTACTTTTCTCTGTCAATAGTGTTTATCCATTGTTAAGCATTTATACACTTAATTCATTGTGAAAAGCAACACAAGTTTGTTCTCAATTCCTCCTCTCTTTGTACCACTTTCTGTTTACTGGAAGCAAACAGCAAAGAGCCATTTAATTTCTTAATCCTTTATGGTTATGATCTTCAAAACTTCTTCAAGGAAAAACTTGCATGTTTATGTTGAGCTCACTATCTATACCTATACACAATAGAGAGAGAGGGAAATACAGAAAATGTATTTTGAATTTGCATGACCTGATGGCCACACTAGCTTCCATATTCTAGAAGACTCTGATCATCAGCAGAGAGGACAATTCACAGCAAAGCAGGAGGGGAAAACAAATGCCTAAGTTCAGTGCCTTACCTGAGCAGGTGATAAGTAATTGAGGTAAGGTAGGTAACAAAATTCTCCTAGAGATATTAAAGCCTTGACTAACTAAAGCCACTCAGAGAAAAACACTTCTCGACATAAATTCAAGTGCTAACACCTGATTTTATCCACAATGCAACACATGTGCTGATTCAACATCAGAAAAGCTATGATAAATTCTTCCTTATTCATGTTGCTTACAGATGATTATAGCAAAAAGTCTGTTCCCAATCTAGTTCCAGTCAAAATGACCGAACATTTTTTGATTTGATGACACTAACAGACATTAAGAGATATAAATTGGGCAATTTCATTTTCCAAAGAGAGAACCATAACAATTTTGGCAGTTTTATATAGGGAGAGTTTAAAATAAGGCCCTCCCTGTATTATTTACTCTGGGAACTGGTTTTCTGATGATCTCTCACAGCTCCCTCCCCTCTGCCACCAACTCAGTGAAACAGTTTCTCAGCAGGCCAGGCTGTTCGTGGCTCCCAGCGGTGAGGAGCATGTACATCAGGATGTTTCTTAAATCTTTTTATTAAAGATTCCACAAGTTTGCCTGAGGCAGGAGACTGAATAATTTTGCTGACGAACGGTACATGCCGCTCTGAGGGCAGCACTCCCTGCTATCGTCCCTTCTTGGCTGCAAATGTGTCCCAGCATCATCAGAGTCTTCAGGTGGACTTCATCAGTTGTAGTCATCTTATCAGCTAGGCACAGCCTCTCCTAATGGCTTGATAAATATTCTGGCATCCCCATATCACTATCAAGAGATTCAAATCATGCCCAGTATTTATTGCTGCTATTACTACAGAGTTACTGCCAATGACTCTTTCACTTATCTCTGTAACCAGAGACACTGAATAGTTCTTTTTATGTCTCCACTCCTGGTCACCAAGGGCAAAATTCATACAGAACTGTCCTCCACCTGGATGGGAAAGCATACTGCCTTTGTGAAATTTTAAGAAAATAATTGCTCTGTGTAAGAAATCCATTCCCACAAATCCCTTCCCTAGCATGCCAATGCAAATGTGTACTGCACCAGATTTTTTAATTTCTGACATAGGAACATTCTATGTCCAACTCTCTCACAAGGCCACCTTGTGCTTGTCACAGGCCTCAAAGTATATGTGAGTGACATAATTTATATTGTTACTTTTGCACTCCCTGCATCCCAGGCTAACTAAATATGTATGATATTTTGGCTTTAGTGAGAGGAATACGATTGCTGTCTTAGTGATTTGCAACCTTTTTCTCATGCAAAGCCTTCATCTTTAATCCTCCTCCCATCCATCTGGGCTCTAAGATGTTCTTCTACAAATAAAATAGTCTGTTACATATTCCATACTCTAACATCAAATCAGGGGGAAGAATGAGGTAACAAATTAAGCTGACTTTACTACCATTTGACAATATTCAAGTGAAATCCTTGAAGATTAAATCATCCCCAGTACAAGGAGTGTTTGCATACAACTTGTAGAACTGTCTAGGTTGCCCCCAGTTTTTCTGAGATAACCAGGGCAGTTAAGATGAAGATGTGTGGTTTCCCCTTTTTTTTGGGAAAAAAAATTGGAAGACCACACATCTTCATATTTTTTAAAAATAAAGTTTTAGAATAGCCTTACATTCATCTTAGGAGGACTGAGAGGTGCACCACATAGAAAAAGATGCAAAGGCAAAATGGTCTTTGTAGTATACCCCAATATGGAAACAGTGAGGAGATGGTTTGGAGAGAAGCAAGAGGGGTGAAGCAGAATTGTGGTGTGGGAGAGAAAAAGTGAGATGAACCAAGATAGGAAATTAAAGGAAAAACTGAGTCAGGGAAGAGAAAAAAGAAATTGGATAAGATGATGGAAATGAGTCAAGAAAAGAATATGTAAGATGGAAGCAAAAGAAAAACACAAAATATTGATGAAAAACTAAGTTTTAAATTGAAAACTTTTCAAGTTTACATTAGACTAGCACAATAAACCATGGACCTCAGCACATGCCATCATGTGGACACATGCCATGGGAAGATGACTGATGGGTTAATTAACTGACATCACGAGAAGCAGACACACAGAAGAAAATTATATTTAACCTGACAGAGTAATTACTTTCATCATCCCTCATACAGGTCCCCTCAGGCAGAAACCTGACTCCCAGACCAAAAGATAGGGAGAACTATCACCACAGACAGAAGTATTTTTCTCCCTTGTTACATTCTGGGGCATTTCTTCCATTCTTCCAGTCGGAAACCCATGAGAACGGAATGTCTTCTATGATCAACATGTAGCCAGGATGAGTATTTCCAGCACCAGAGAATCATTTAATAACATCTGCAATCAAGATGTCTTGGGAGGAAGGTTTTATTTTAAATCTGCACCCTCTGCGATCCTTGCGGTTGATATAGAAAGCCATTTATATTATGCTGGATTTTCACTTAGACACTGAAAACAGGCACTGGTATAACCAACCCTTCCTTTCCTTCCAAGGATTCCTGTTATGATGGGACGCAGTTTTGAGAGAGGAAAAAAATTTCAACTACCGTATGGGAACTCCCTCTAAGTTTTGACTACTTTGTGTTCTTCAGATGCAAACCCCATTTGAACATTTGTAATCATAATTCAATGATTTTAAGCAATAATGATTGACGTGTCAAGTTCAGTTTGAGTTCTGGTAGCATCTTTTACTTTCACCAGAGTTTAAGACCTGTCTTTGATTGTAACTACATTAGCTAGCAAGGGAAGTGATGCATTACTGTAAATGTCATCAAAGGAAAACATACTATAGTTTCTGTGCACAAATAAGCTATCTACAATTTCTGTGCACAAATAAGCTGTCTACAATTTTTTCCAAATTCAACATTTAATGTAAAATGTGTATTTACCTTCAGAACAGTGAAGGTACAAGCATCAGGTACAAGCATCTACCTTAATGATGACTTTGGTTTTTATGATCAAGCAAGTGACATCTTCCAGCTGGGGGATGTCCCACACATATTTGAGGCTTTTGTTTTGTGCAAGATTTAAGTGACTGAGCAGAAGTATGACGACACTGAGGCTGCCCACATGTTTCCACCACAACAGTCTCATGCACAGCCTCCCATGTTTGCATGGTTATAGGTCCTAGATAAGGAAACACAGTGCATTTTAGAACCAGCCTCAACTTGGTTCCTCTTACTCACCACGTCCTGTGGTTTGTGCAATGGGGATATCTCGTTTCCACTCTGCCAACTCCTCCCACACACCCTGGCCCTCCCAGCTCTGCCTGCACTGCCCAAAGAGATCCTCAGCAGATTCTCCCCACCCTGAACAGGTGCCACAGTGGCTTGACTTGAGATGCAGAGAGACAAGGAAATCTTACCTAGGTAGAGAACACCACCACCCCCAGAGCAAGTCAGCGAGGCTCTGGGATAAACAAAACTCAGTTTCTTTCCTTACCCTCTAGCTTTCTTCAGAAATTCCTTCTGAATAATGAAATAGAGAAAAACACCCTTGATATGAGACTGCTTGTCTTATCAGACATTACAGAACTGCAGAATAGTAGGCTCTTCTTTGATGCCCCCTTCTACCACCTGCATCTAAGTTTGGTCTTTATAATCACACAGATCCGCCTTTCAGAACTGGGAGAGAGGGGCTCAGAGGCAAATTACAAACCACAGCAGGATATTTTCTCCACATAACTGTTCTCAACCTCAGGGTGATCAGCCAAGCCTTTGGAAAGATGCATCACCAGTCAACATGTAATGGCAAAAATCTGACAGTACAGAGTGTTTGGCTGTTTACTCAGAGAATATATTTGAATAATGAGTACGTTCAAGAAACCATGCTGCTGCTGCACTCATGAAAATAAGAGCAAAAGCCTAACTTTGCCAATAAATTATGTGTTGCAATTTTTTTTTTCCTCAGAGCTCTGTGTGTTCCATGAGTAAAGAGCTAGTAAAGAAGGTCTTTACCCAAACAAGTGATACCTTGGTAAACAGAATTTCCAGCTCAGAATTCAAATGTATGGACAAGCAGAAGTATCTTGTTCACAAAATGTACAAATACAGGCAGCAGAGTCTCTTCCAGAAAAGAAAAGGTATGGAGGACATACCAGACACTCAGCACACACCCATCCTTTCATCAGAGAAGCTGTTTCCAAAAACTATGAACCCTAAGTTAGAATTGTATGAATATTTACTGGGAGAGAGAACATTTTCTCCACTTCTTTTGGCTTCAGTTTAGGTGTCCCTCCAGGATCCAGGTGTAAGATTGCTGAAATTCTCTGGCATTTGCTTGAAGGCCCGAAAGGTGCACTCTCCTTCCTTTTCCATAAAAACATCCACAATGAGCTTTTTGTGAGGCCTTACACTCTTTTCCTGTTCAAAAACTGGTTGCTATGTGAATTTCTTGGTTTTGACATCTCAGATTTCCTACACAGCTGGTAAGTGGAATTTACCCATTTGTGATCCAAGAGGTAGCTCCTAGAGACAGTCAAAGTCTTTTGAATGTAATTTACTGCAATTTACTGTTTTCCAAGGAAATTGCTTCTTAGATAGTTTTTCACTAAACATCTTGTTCCTTATAAACTTTTAGCCTCTTTCCTTACCTTTTACTCATGAGTAAATTCCCTCCTCTGCATTGCTTCTAGATGACTGTCTTCCTTCTAGCTTCTATATAGACAGTCAAGAGTACTCAGTGTCTTTCCCTATTACTTTACCTTGTTTTCTCCTTTCTTTTCCTGCCACTTCTCACCCGGACAAAATGCAGAGAGAGAAAGTCACTGACAAATATTACCATTTTGTTCCTTGCCTTGCACAGCTCTTTTTGCCTGAGGCCATGCCTTGAGCTGCTGGCACACACTGCACAGCAGAGCATGCATGAGTAGCCAGAGTAATTCCCACAGTTGTTGTGAGGCCTTCAGCTCCAGTTTTATGGAATGGATATGGATCTACGTTGCTCACATGGTCCTCGCAAGTGCAGCTTCCAATGCCTCTTCAGAGACATACTATCACACTCTGTTTCCCTTCTGGCCTCTGAAGACACCCTGCACTGTTTCAAAGACCCTGAATGTAAGCTGAAACACTGTATACAAAACCTTATTGTTCACCTTCCCCTCCTACTTCACCGATGAATATGATAAAATAAGCTGCTTAAGGTTCACCTCTGATAAGAGCTATCAGTCACCACGCTTTCAAAGGTGACCCTTGTTTCATAAGTATCTTTGTTTAGACTACTTCAAGATTTGGAGTTATTTTTTATGCCACTCTTGCAGATTGTGGTCTGTATATGCTAATGTAAAGGCATTTTTCATGAATAAAAGCTTACAGAAATTAGATTGTTTCCTTATGCCAAAGGACATTCAGCATCATCTAGCCCATTTCATTGTACTTCACTATTCATCTGCAACTGTGGTTCTCATTTATATAATCTTCCTGTGTGGCCTCTCCTATGCTTCCTTACATGGCTGCTATCACATGCCTGCCAAGCTGGACTCTACTGGATGGCTGCTGCTGAAGGAGTTGAACACTTTCTGTCATCCAGTGGTTCATTGGCTCTGAAAATGAGAATATGGATTGCTTAGGAAAAAAATTATGTGACTGATTATTTTTAGTTTACTCTTCTGCTGCTCTGAGTGAAGCAGCTTGCAAAAGGCATGATTACTGCTGAGCAAGAACAATGAAGAAGTATTATTTGTGTACAGACATCCCCACAGACTCTATCTTTGACGCCAGCTTAAAATGTTCCCAGTCAATGATGCATGGAAAATGTTCAGGATGCAGTAGACAGTTCTAAAAACACCAGAACCAATCACCTGGGAAACAAGAAAAACAGAAAGTCAAGTCAAAAAGTATTTCAGCTATTGACCAAACACCACCCACCTCTAAGCGAGTGGCTAGCAGCCTGAAGCAATATGTGTAAAACCTTTTTAGGAGTTCCAATTCTTTTTTTTTTTTTTTTTTAATGTAAGGGAGAGAATAATTTCCTCTCATATTCTGTGTGTTATGTTTAAAATCTGCTGTGCAATGGTAAAACTTACAGACTCCATCCCACATTATTCAATATAATTTTTAAGTTCATGTTGAAATGTGTTTGAGAATCAAGAAGGATAGAAATAGGAATTAACTTGATAGAAGAACTCAAACCTTAGGCTCAAAATTGAGAACAAATGAGAGGTATGCTTCCCATACTTTGCCCTTAGTCCCAGGTAATCTGGAGCCCTGCTAAATAATCAGTAACAGGTATTGTAGTTCTGGAAATTCAAACCTAAGTCTGAGAAGAGCATAAGAAGGCAAGGCCTGAGCCATTTCAAATGCTAGCAACAGAGCCAGTTACATCTCCATTTCTTAGACTACTTCAGGAAACCATTTTTCTTCAAGTAATAGTATTACTTAGCCTTCTTTTAAAATAGAAGTGTCAAATTCTATACAGAACAGATCCAGAGAGAGGGATCCTTAGTGTGAATGCTTCAGTTTTCCTGATGCAAATCTTCATGGAACATTAAAATATCTGTGTGACATTCCGTACAAGTAATTAGCTGAAAAGAAGAGATGAAACTGGTGTCAAGCTACTGTGTGAGTACTGAGAAAACTGGCTATCCATACACTATGCTTACCTACAGGCTCTCTTGATATTGACTAGATAAAGGTGTTTGGGTGCCTTGGAGCACCTTTCCTTACGGGAAAGAAAAGAAAGCTGCTGGCTGTGGGAAGGAAAAGGATGTTGTGCATCTCAGATCTGGGAGTGGAAAACATATTTGGGGTGAGTTTATGTTTTTCTGTTATCATAGACAGAACCAAACATAGTCTCAAGAGTGATTTGTATGCATCTGCACGACCATGTATGGCCAAAGTTTTAAATCATTAGTTTCATTCCTAGGCGCCTCTGATTCTGGTATTCTGGGGGCAGTGGAGAGGTTATAAGTACTGAGCCCATCTGATAATTAGGCTCCTAAGAAAGCCATTCATTTGAATTTCCCAGAATGGAGACATCTAAAAATCATGACACTTATGGAAAATGCGAATTTAAATGCATAACAACTGTGTTTTGGTTTATTTCAAAATGTGTGTACAAATCACAGTAGAGAATTACCCCTTCATTAACACCAGTAAAAGTAACAATAATAAACTTTCACTGCTGTTTCTGAAAGGGAATTGCTCAAGGTTAAGAGAGGTAACCTTTGAACTGGTGTATGTTTTCAAACCAGAAAGATTAAAAGGTGAAAGTTGAAAAGTATATATTTTAAATAGCACCAGATGGCTGTGGGCTGAGTTCAAACTGCTGTGCAGTTAAAGCACACGTATTCACCAGGACCCCACGGGTGAATTACAGCCTCTGTGTACACTGAGGGTCTCCATTATCTGACATATACCTATGCCTGCTCAGTATTCAGCCAGGGACAGCTTTTCTTTCTTAATGACTGTTGGATGAATAGGGCCAATTCTTCAGCCATGAGAGCCATTCCCAGTGCCTGTGATGGGAACTGAGTGCATGTCCAAGGACAGAGATTAGTCCACAGCCCAGTGGTGTTCAACTTTTTTGATTTGTGGACCCCTTACTAATTCACTTGGTGAAGTGGAAACCCCAGTGAAAATTAACACATGTGGATTGCTAAAGAGTATTTATGAGCTTGATTTCCACAGTCACCTTTTGCAAACAATTTCAAAGTTCTCTGTAGACCCCAGATTTAGACCATTTCTGAAAAAAGCCTCTTTCACATTCCATCTAGTTCTCCCTTTGCAAAACCTAGTAGTTTACCTTAAAAAATCCTCTCCCAGTTTCACTAAAATGAATACCAAAATGAATGCAGCTGTACAGATTTGACTTTACCTTGCATGCTGATTTGAAGGTTAACCTAATTCCTTTTGCTTTTTAGTTCTCACATTTATATGTCAGCAGATATTTGGTTTGCTTCCTCCTGCTCTCCTCAATCATTTTTCTCTAAGACAGCTGTGCAAAACTAGCTGTAAATTATATAGTAATCACTTTTTTTCTGGACTTATGGTGTGGCATTATCTTATCAGCTTGTTATCTAATCTGAAATAATCTTTTTCCATATGGGAAGCATTCCATATGTTGATCAATTAGATTTATTGCCTATTAAATTGACAGTTAAGTTGGAACAACAATCACAACGAGAAATACAGATTTCATGCTATGTGGCCTCAATTCTTTCCAGATCAGTCTTAATTCTCTGATTTCTTATAGTCTTATCCTTGCTTAGGCTGCTAAAGATGTCTCCTCCATCTGCTGCAGCGACCCCTTAAAATATAAAGTCAGAACTGAGAATAAAGAGCAGCATTCTTACAAGCTCTGCAAGCTATTATACTTTTTAAAATATTCTTCTTTTTTCCCCCTACTTATTTCATTTTTGTGATTCTTTGATTGCAAGCACATCGAAAAGAGTCGACTTGTATCACTGTGTTTGTATCTCAGGCAACAACAAAGTCTTTGAGCACTAAGGGAATATAAATATTAAAGAAGGAGAAGACTTATTCCTAGGATGAGGGTCATTTTTTTAAACCTGTTTGTGCTCTCTATCATTTCTCTGATATGATAGGGTTCACTAGCAGGTGAACAATGCAATTTGAAGCCATAAAAGCAGCACAATTCTCATTTCATAAAAATCAAATTTGTTGGGAGGAAAGCTGTGGCCTTATTCAGAAAACACACAGATAGAAAGAATTATTATTTCCTGCAAAATGATAAAATCTGTGAGATTAGAAGCAGAAATTTTATACCTCAAAAAACTCACATTATTTGTGAAATTAAAGGTCTTTTCTAGTTGTTTTGCACATCTCTTAATTCCTAGCAGTATTTTGTAGTACATGCATCAGGCTTGCATGCTTCATAACCATATCAAACTGTCGCCTGTATTTTACCAGCTCGTGTATTAATTTCTTGTCACATAGAATTGAAATAAAGTAAGAAATTCTATTTGTATCTAAAATTTTTGGCAGCCCAAAGTAGTCCTTACTTTTGCATTTGCATACAAGTGTGGTTTTTGTCACATGTCTAAGCAATCTGATTTTAACTCTTCACCTTCCCCAATAATATAATTATTTTGGTAAATCCACTTAGTTTGCTTTCAGATGTTCCATGACAAGAATTTTAATGCTATGGTGAAGCATGAATTGAGCCATAAGAGGCTTTTTTCTGAGCAATTCAGGGTTTTTCTCTGTTCTATTCACTGTGGTTGCACTGTGTTCTACATGCTGGTGTAGAACACATTGCAAAAAGTGAAGATACACAGAAAGTGTTTTCTGCATGCCTTTCAGACAAATTACATTTATTGATGATAGGAGATACATTTACTCATAGAAATCCTACAACTAGTTTTTGTTATTCTTCTAAGAAATGCTCCCATACAAAAACATGTATAGAAAAAAAAGCCCCACAGAAACAAAAACATCCAAAATAAACAAAAACAACAAGAAGAACAACCACAAAATCAATTCTAAGCAGCCAAATCATTAAAATCACAATTATCAATAAATCCATATCTTCATTATGATTTGAACTTGTATCAGTGTTTGTACTGGGGATAAGTATGGAGTAACTCCCCTGCAGTTTCATACCCAAAATAAAACCACAGTAAAATCTTAATCTAGTCCTGTATCTCACAGTACAGAGGTGAAGATATGTATGATATATATTTTCATAGATTTTATGTACTGGAACACTTCAAGGTAGATAATAATTCATATATTGTGTTACTCACCTATTCCCTATAAAATTTATTAATTAAATCTGTCTTTTGGAGGAAAAGGCTTATGCCTTGAGATTAAAACAACTTGAGTAGAATAGTAATCAGAGTTTAGCTAACGTTAGCATGCATGCCTCATATCACAAATGTGGTTTCAAGGTTATCCAACAACTGAATAGAGCTAGATTTCATTATCTGACCTTCTAAAGAAATCAGCTATGCTAAAAAGGATAGCAACATTAAGTTCTATTGTCAAGCTCTTTTTTTCATATAACTATATTGCTAAAACATCTAAGACTGTTTTCAAACTGAACATGCCTTAAAACTTGTACATCTTATTTTTTTTTCCTGACTTTATGTATGCAAATGAAGATGGACTTGTTAGCAAGTTGTCATTTACTGGTGGGTAAATCCTAGATACCTGCTATGTGAACCCTCTAACATCAACATCAGGCAAACTGTTCCCCAAGGCTATATAAATGTGTTTGCTTCCTTTTGTTAAAAGAAAACCATCGCTGAAGAGATTTTATACAGCATCTTGTGATACGTCATGTAAATGCTTTAATTATTTTAATACTTCATGGCTGCACCAACATACCTTTCTATTAGTGCAAGATAATGTGCTCTTCAAGGCTTCTACAGCTTCAGGTTTACAACAGGACTGTACTGGAAGTCCTCCTTGCAAAATTGTGTGCAGGATATTAGGATAACTAGGTTAAGAAGATGGTTGGTCATTGCATTTTAAAATCACTGCCCAGAACTTCTTTGATTTTTTCCTGGTTCTTGCAAATCTGTACTGTGGCAAATTTCCAGTATCCCTGTGTCAAACTGCACTACCTCCTTGATGCTGTCTGCTCACCACAGAAACTTCTGGTAAAAGCTTTATAGCACCATGTGTCTCCCTCATGCAACACCTGCACTTCCAGACCAAAAGATAGAACTGTGACACTTCAGATGCATGAGAACAAGTGGTGGCATATATAAGGTGAATTTTTCTACTTTGCAGGCTGCCCACATCACCTACTTCTCTACAAGATGTACAGAAGACAAGCATTTTACATGTTATGAGAACATAAGGGGTAGCTATAACTGAAGTTTTGCTTCACCGTTGTCTATTGGAGAGCCTGAAATTGCCAGCTTGGCACAGCCCATTCCATTTCATTTGGAACCTGATAGTACCAAAATTAATATTTATTTTTAATTCATACTTTAATGGGACACACGCCAATATCAAAATTTGGTTAGCATCATGGACACCTTGATTTATGTGCATGCGTTCCCTGTTAAATTAACCTGAATTTTCACTGGCACAAGGTTGAAGCCAAATCACTACGACAAATTTGAAGCAAAATTGATTAGCATTACACTAACAAAATGGTTAAACTATTGATCAAAAATACTAAAAAGAAAAGTGAAGTCAACACAATGACAGAATCACAAAATCATGGAGTCTGGAAGGGACCTCTGCAGATCATCTGGTTGAGTGCCTCTGCTCAGAGCAGAGTCAGATAGAGCAAGTTGATCAGAATTATGTCCAGTTGGGTTTTGGAGATGCCCAGAGATGGACACATCCCAACCCCTCTCAGAAACATGTTCCAATGTTTGACCATTTTCATAGCAAAAAAAGAAGTGTTTCTTCTTAACATTCATGTCACTTGCCTTAACTCAACTCCAGATGAGCTTTGGCTTTCCTAGCCCCATACCAACACACTTAGACAGTGTCTCTATGTTCCTCCTTGAAAATCCAAGTCCAGTTCCATTGTTTGTAAAATTTCTTTTTATGTTTGATTTTCATCAGGAGCTCCTTGTTCATCCATTCAGGCCTCCTTGATTTCAACTCACTGGGTTAGACCATTCTTAAATCTGGTGGATTCCTGAAAAACAACACTCTTCTGACAATTTCAAACACTGGGATTAACCTCTTCTTCAAACTGCCATTCACTATTTTTCTGAGATGTTACTTAGCTATGACAGGTGGCAATAGATCATGCCTAGCCTCTTCTGGAGGTTGTATTTCAGATCATATTTTCTGAGGCTGCAGTCAGCCTCAATAACCAAGGCAGCAGCTAAGCAGGTCTTTGTCTCTTTAATGCCATCTTGCTAAGCACATTCATAACATTAATAGAAGTTGAGAGGGAAGGAAAGAAAGGCAGACATTCAAAACTCCAGCACTTCTCAAGGGTGTGCTTCTGTCCAAGATGGATCCCTTCCCACCTCTCTTGCCTTTCATTTGCTTTATCCTTATCTCTGGCTCTTGGGAGTGCAGGTTTAAGATTTACATGAAGTATGACTCCCTCTTCCCTGATAGCTAGCATCAGATTTCTTCTTCCCACAGCCTCCTGGAAACCTACCTGAGTTTACATTCCAAAAATATTCCTTAATTAGCACATTCCTTCAGCTCCACTGGATTTCTTGCTCTTTGCAACAGTTCAAGACCATTACAGTAGTTTTTGAATCATACAACATAAGAACTGTGAATTTTCCATACTTCTCATTAGCTTTCATAGTATCTAGTTCATTGTGAGTTTTTAATATGTGACCTCTTAATAAGGAAGATGGCTAACATGGCATTTAAGTACTTTGTCAATGTAACTGTCTGGAAATTGTAATGCACAGTGAGCTATTGCTTGGGTGCAGGCAAACCATGACTCTCCTGTTTGAGGAATACGAATTCTAATTCTCCATCTCAGAATGGCTCTTTATTGGGTTGCTTAATCAAAATCCAAACACAAATTTTTAATACATTAATTTTCTCTAATTTCACATCAAAGGGCCTTTCTGAATGCTGTTAATTGTCTTTGAAGGTATTACATGATTGGGCTAAGCAAGCCACAGTTTTGCTATATTCATTTAACTAGAGAAGTGTGTCAAAGAAGGAAAGAAAAGAGAATGGGATTATGAATATTTTTTAGATGACTGACATGTTTACTATTGAAATTCATTACATCTCTGATTTTTGTGACTGTTAGTTTATAAATATCCAATGTTTTAATTTCTTATTACTTTACTACTAATCTCTTAATATTTGTTTTTCCCCTAAGCCCTGCTATTAATGTTGCAGAATTGCTGGCAAATCCCCACTTTTCAGAAAAAATAAAAAAGCACATCTATTTTGCATTGCCTCAGAAGTCTCATTACTTATTATTTTTAATAGTGTGATATTTAAATCTGTCTTATGACAATGAGGATGCTATTTTTTTAAAAGTCCAAAACACTCATTCAATATATGACCTCATCTTAAATAGTACTTACTAAAGATTTAACCACAGATTAATTAATAATGGTAATAATGGAAGTATTACCATAGTACTTTTGAACAGTAATCATAGGTCAAGTTGTCATTATATGAGCACAGATTGTAAGGATGGTCTTTCCTCTGGAAACCTTACACTCAGTCTGTGACACAGATGGATTAAAGCAGAAGTAAAAGGTAGCACTGAAATAGTGGTGGTGAATGTGGTAGGCACAACAGCAACAACATCACAATTGGTAATTTTTGTAGGCATCCACAGAGAAAAATTCTAAGGAGCAAAAAGAAGGAAAAGGAAGGGGAGAAAAAGGTACTAATAACTAAAAAAATTTGGATGTATTAATGAATGGGAAGAGAAGGGAAGGGAAGGGAAGGGAAGGGAAGGCAAGGCAAGGCAAGGCAAGGCAAGGCAAGGCAAGGCAAGGCAAGGCAAGGCAAGGCAAGGCAAGGGAAGGCAAGGCAAGGCAAGGCAAGGCAAGGCAAGGCAAGGCAAGGCAAGGCAAGGCAAGGCAAGGCAAGGGAAGGCAAGGCAAGGCAAGGCAAGGCAAGGCAAGGCAAGGCAAGGCAAGGCAAGGCAAGGCAAGGCAAGGGAAGGCAAGGCAAGGGAAGGCAAGGGAAGGCAAGGGAAGGGAAGG
>JANPWX010000510.1:1824094-1952004 GCA_024734555.1 Trochalopteron elliotii
AGGGGAGGGAAGGGAAGGGAAGGGAAGGGAAGGGAAGGGAAGGGAAGGGAAGGGAAGGGAAGGGAAGGGAAGGGAAGGGAAGGAGAAAGGAGAAAGAAGAAAGAAGAAAGAAGAAAGAAGAATGAAGAAAGAAGAAAGAAAAAAGAAGAAAGAAGAAAGAAGAAAGAAGAAAGAAGAAAGAAGAAAGAAAGACAAAAGAAGAGCATTCCCCTGTTAAATGATTACCATTTGGGCCTGTAAACCAAACACCCCATATTCCTCTCTCTATAGGACAGAATAAAGTCTTGGGCGTTGATTGCACAGCTGCAATCTCATGGCAAAGCCCCTGGATTCAGAGCTGAGACATCTTGACACCTGTCCCATTTTTAGAGTCTTAGGGGAATTTTACTCTCCTGAGCTTGTAAAAGGCATCTGAGTTCTGGGGCTTTTCATGGCTTGTCTCCTGCTGCTATAAAATGAAACACATGATCTCCTGGTTTTTGCTTCATGAAGCAATATCAGAGTCTTCAAACCATTCTGGAGTTGCTCCTTACTGGAAAGATGAACCATTCCTTGAGAGGTGGCTACTGCATTCTCCACTTGTCTGCGTGATTGTTTTGACTGAATGATATCCCACTGTTTTTCCCCATAAAACAACACCAGTATGCTTCATAGCCCACTAATTAAATGGGATTTATCATCAACTAAACCAAGACACACAACTTCTGTGTAGGTGCTTATCTTGTCCATCTTGCCCAGGAGTGTGTATCTGAGGAAACCTGAGTGTCTCTGTCTCCTTGCCATGAAAATGGGCCAGGCATTCCCAGTATGGCCTTCAGACCATTTGCTCATCATGGTTTTGCTTCCACATCCACCCCTTTTCCTTCCCTTTCTGGCTCTACAGCAGTGTTGAACAGCAGCCATTGAGGGCTCCAGCCAGATTTTTCTCAGTGAAACACATTCTGTGGGGTAGGAAGCTAGGGAAAAGAGCAAC
The DNA here is from genome assembly GCA_024734555.1 of Trochalopteron elliotii. Taxonomy (NCBI): domain Eukaryota; kingdom Metazoa; phylum Chordata; class Aves; order Passeriformes; family Leiothrichidae; genus Trochalopteron; species Trochalopteron elliotii. The sequence goes on from JANPWX010000510.1 coordinate 1,825,068, forward strand.
AGCAAATGGACCATCCATGCATGTTCCTCCCCAATGCCCTCACCTGCGCCCAAGCCCATCACTTTAGCTGCCACCAAAACACACCAGCTCTGGATGCAGAAGTCCCAGCATCTGAGCTCTAGTACCAGTCTCCAAGCTTCTGGGCCAGCTTTAGGAATGTGTTTTTAATATTCATTGTTCACTTTGTCTGCTGCAGATGTGCACAGTGCAATTACTATAATGCTTTGCACATGTGGTGTTATGAAATGTGTGCCTTTAAAGTCATGCCAGCTTTTTTTTCCTGTAACCCAAATATATTATTTCTACCTATGTTGCAGTTACTTAGTTTGCCACACATTTAAAAAAGAACACAAAAGACTATATTATAAAGATTAAAACTAACAACTATGTAACCAAAAGAGAGCAGACCCATTTTCTTCATAAAAGAACAGGTTTTTTTCATTTGCATGCTTGGATTTTTTTTTTTTCTCCTGCTTCTCAACACAGACACAGATGCTCACACAAACATCTATCTAAGTAAAAAATATATGCACATAAGGACAATTCCTACTGTATGGAAGAAAATCGTTCCTTAGCTGGGAAGCCATGCTCTAGCCAAACATTCTCATCTGCAGAAAATTATCTCCTTTCATTAATCACCTTCAAGCTTAACCATTTCAGCTTGTTGTAGTCAATGATAAAACTTCATTCCTTGCACTGAAAACAGTCAGTCATCAGAGGTTCACTGGGCCTCATCAGTCCTTTTTGGTTTCTCCCTTACCGTGGGATACAGTTAAAGAAGATTGTAATTGGATGCCATTTGAGGACCTTGGTGGTTCTGAAAGAGGATGGGATCTCTTGAGATAACAGTGCCTTCCTGAAAAGATTAAGTGGTCAATGTATCAATGTGGGAACTCATGGAAAGCCTGAATACAGGATACAGAGTCAGGCACAGACCTCTTGAAAGGGAAACTAATTGCTGCAGGCCTAAATGCATTTCAAGCTAACCAGTCTGTCAAGATCCCTCCTTAGAACATTCCTATCCTCAAGCAGAACAACACTCACATCTAACTTGGTGTTATCTGCAAGGTGCCTTTAATCTATAGGTTTAGGCTTCTTTCCAAAGTGAAAATGGGCAAGCAGTGGGACACAAGATGTAGGTCTGTTCATCCAGATCTCTTTCCAACACAGACTCAATCTGTGTCAGTGATATTCACTGTACCTGAGCTGGGTATAATAGCTCACCAGCTGTGGCTGCCTTCCAAGGCTTTAAAGGCCGACATGGAATCAATAAGGCAACTATACTATCTTTAGATGCTTCCACTGATCAGATTCCACTGATGCTTAGAGATGCATCACTGCCAGACAAACTAGCAGCAATTTCCAATCTTAATTTCTCGAAACAGCAAGAGACCTTTGACAATACATACACACACCTCAACAAAAGTGAGTGTTACTGAACATTTAATGATGAACACAGCCAAAATCAAGTGGGCTAAACAAGGACATTTGATCTCTGACTAGAGACAAAAATGAGCTCATCCATAAATAACATCATATTGAAACTTAGCAAGAAGAGTTGCAGGAAAGACTGAGGGTACACAAAACTGGGCACTACACCTTACAAGGAAGGAAGACTACAGTCACAGCAGCAGATAACCCACATCAAGATGGCTCAGTCTTTACTATTGACATAAAAATCACCAGAACACAGACCTGCTGTTATCCCATGATTATCCATACTGCTGAATATGAGCACAGTATCTGGAAGTTTTGGTCATGCCTTTGGCGCATTCCAGCAGATCCTCAGTCTGGCTCACAAGTGAACACGGGCCAAAGACCAATTCCCACAATCAGTTTGAATGCAGCCACTGGGGTTTGGAGGGCAGGAGAGTTCAGGGCTATGGGCATTAGCCATGCCCTTTCAATTGGCCAGAGAAAAGGGAGGATGTACTTTATTTCCTAGTACAGATGTAGCCACCAAAATCTTTGGCATTGGAGCCAGTGAACTCCGAAGGTCTTTGGTTACAAAGAGGAGAATCCTATATATCTAAAATAACTTTAATTATATACCAGTGAAACAGCAAGCCATAGTGAACCTCAATTTGTTTGATGTTGTGGTTTCACTCAGTCAATGGCCTAAAACTTCAACTCTTTTTCTGAAGCACATCCAGGCTTATTTGCTCTGGAAATCTCAGAGGATCAATCTCCCTGAGGAGATTTTCAGTACACCTTCATTCAGACTGGGCAGGCACATCTTTCATGCTGTGTCTTGATATTTCCCCATCTTCTGGCTGAATGCAAGAAGTAGGAAAGCTGCTCAGAACTTAATTTAAAAGGTAAACTGAGCTCTTTTGAATTTCAAAAGGTCTCAAGATGGATCTTCTTTTATCAGAGCCATCTTATCCGTCTTTAATTCAGAGAGAAAAGTAGGGGTTCAGATCAAAACTTTTTGAGCTGTCTTTAGATGTTCTCAAAGTTCAGGGGTATTTGGATCTCAGGTTTTAGTGGGGGTCCACTGGTGATCTCCAGTGCCCATCTCCTACCTGTCTATTCTCTTACATGTACATTTCTTCTTTCTAGCTTCCCTTCCCCTCCATTGTTCTTCCAAGATTAAAGCTTTTCTATTATTATTATAAACATATTTCCTATAAGAGATAAGTAGCTCCCCAGCGTATCTTTATTAATCCTGGTTAAGATAACATTTTGCAAGCAGACAGGAAAAAAGATTTATAAAGAGCAAGAGAAGACAGTTGCAGATCAACGCAGCAGGAGCAGAATTTCCTACCCTGTCTGAGCCTGTTTACAAGGAAGTGTGGGTTAAAAGTTACTAGTGTACATGTTACATGCGTATTAGTGTACATATAACCACCTTGATGAGTCTGAGACATAATTTAATCTCCCAGTGTGGTTGATATCGTAATCTTGCTGTGCCTTGGAATAGCCACCATTGTATTTTGTCTTGTGTGCAGACCCTTGTATACATAAAGCTCTTTGTCACTTTAACATCCTCATATTGAAGCATGACTGTATCTTGTGGATGCAAGAAGGCAAGAGAGGAAGACCTCAGGAATGGGAAACTCATGGATGTGCACCAATAAGCCAGCATGTGTGCTGGGATTTGCTGGGATTTCTTGGTTAGTACCAATGTTAATTTCTAAGTATATAGCGAGAATCCAAACCATATAGTGTTATCCCAACACTTAACTGGTTAAAAAAACCAGTTGTGATGGGCAAAAGGAATGGACAATAAACACAAAGCCAGCAATTCAATGTTGATCTATTTACAATCTTAACAGTCTTACAAGTTATTTTTGTTAGTGCAGCTACAGTGATATGACACAGTTCAAATTACATTTCACAATTAAAGAGATGTACACACAAATTTTATAGTACTTATCTCCTTCTCTGGTCTTACCCTCAGCCTTCTGCTGACGCTTGATGTCCAAAACCTAATGGTATCCATTTGTGCAGGGCACAGAGAGGATTAACGTGGGTCTTAAGTATCCCAAATCCTTTGCTGGGAGGAGTATGATGTTGGTGCTGAAGGTTTCTTCCTCCCTCTCTGAGGTTTGCTAGGGGGCATTTTTATGTTTGCTGACATGCTGTGAACTTTGCTCTTTCATCATCAATCTGCAAATCCTCATTGTATCTCCAAGTACTCTCTATATATGGTGCCTTTTACATACATGGGACACTTCTAGGTTCTTATGGTTACCCCTGAGACTGATTTACATGACATCTAAACTTGCATTTATTTGCAGAACACTAACTAGCCCAAATTTATAGCCCTCGGGTACTCTGCATCTGCCTTTGCCTGTGCTAACAGGTGTTAAAACTCAGAGTTGTTCCAAGCTAAGCAAAAGCTGTAACCAAGCAGGTAACACCCCACCCCCCAACAGGTAACTGCTGTTACAAGATGAATCAAATCTCCAGGTGGGCCAAGACAAGTTCAGGCAAACACAAAGAGGTTTGTACTGATAGCCTAATGCAAAGCCATGTCTCTTATAACAAATGGATACATCAGATTTACTGACAAAAAGGCTACAGATAATTTTTCTCTCTGTCTGGGCTTTACTGCTTTTTATGACTTTGACTTCCCATGAGAACCTGGAGAGATTTCTTCATCCTTTGGAAACCATAAAGCATAAATAAAATATACTGTCACGTTAATACAGTGGAATTAGAGCACAGTGATAGAAATGAACCATTCATTGGAATTTGTGCAAATGAAAATCTCTGGTTTGGAAAAACCAAAGAAGCTAAATCTGAAGAATTTTTTTTTTTTGAAGTGTCCTAGAAGACTTAGGAAAACCTGATCTAAAAAGCTTTTAACAATCAAGTGAAGGAAATATTTATTCTCTCCCAGATATGAATGCTGAGAAGCACCATCATGGTGGAATATCTTAAAGTGATTCATCCTATTGTGTATTTAATTTTTCCTAAAACTGGGAACATAATAATCTACTCAAAATGGGAGGATTACCTTTTCGATACATAAACAGATAAAAAATAATTTCATTATTAAAGTACTGAGAAAATTAAATCATTCTCAGAGACTAGATGAACATTGATAAAGCCTACTTATTCCGGACTGAGCTTGTGGGGCAAAATACTCTCTGATATTCACCACAAGCAAAGATTATGGAGAGCATAACATATTGAAATCTAAATTAATCCTGCTTATTGACTGATAATATGCCTTGATCCTGGGGGAATATGCCTAATTTATTACTTTTTAAATTGTTTGGATTCCTTTAGCATGAGCAACTACCCAATTTATTTTCATTGGCTAACTGTGTGGGGAAAGGAGTAATTAAATATGAATAGGGATTATTTTGTTTTGAAAGAGTATTGCAAAAAATTCACATTCAGTCAGTACTGTTTAGGTTGTATGTTTTTTCATACTGCAAGGAAGAGACACAATTTGCAGCACAGACTCTAAAAATGAAAATAAGATGCTTTGTATTGTTTCCTAGCAGACAGCTATTGTCCTCTGAGTTTTCCTCTGTTTCTGATGCCACTCTCCACAGAACATATGCAGTACAGCCTGGAAGAGTTGTGCTGGTACAGGAGGGCGAGGGAATCTGTTTCCAGCTGCTGTCATATTCAAAAAATAGAAAAAATGGGGAATAATATAAAATATTTTACCATTAAGTCTTAAAAGACAATTAAGCCAGGGGGTGTTACTTGATATAACCCTTGAGGCTGACCTAGTTTTTAGTAAGGGTTCTTGGCCCTGCCTGTAGATTGACACCCTGACATTTTTAACACTGTGCTTATAATGCAGTCTTAAGAAAGACACTTTGTTAGTTAAAAAAAAAAAATAAAAAAACCTAAACAAACAAACAAAAAAACCCTCAAACACAAAACAACTTAATAAAAGAATAATAAAATAAATTACAAAAATGCAGTTCCTGACCTAGACAGTCTTTCTGCAAAGGCATTGCTCCTCTCTGAACTCACCTCTTCTCCTACGACCTTTGTGCATTTCAATTTAATGGAATATGGAGGCCCCTATCAGCCCATCTGTCACAAGGTATCATCGCCCTACTTTATTGATGTGCTCATCATATTTGTGTTGCACTGGATTCTATCAGGTCATTAAAGGGGTGAGCATGCAAAACATGCAAACAAACATGGTGCTGTGCATAAAAAAGCAGTTGGCATTGTGGTTTGCACTTCATTCTTATTTCTTCTCCAATATCCACCATTGATAAAACTGTACTCTCAAATCTATATAAGAGATTCAGGTGTCCAGCAGTCTAATTCTCTATTTACATAATAGGATTATGCTCTTCTATCTTTATTACAAAACATCACTGTTAGCTTGGCAGTGAGGAGGCATTAGACAAATGCTTTGTATCTGTCTTTGGTCTTCCATAAAACCTTTAAGGAAATCCTATGAAATTTGGTCACCTTTTATATTATCTTTACTAGAAACTGCCTAGGAAGGAACAAAGGCTTCTCGCTGGATTTGCCTACTGTTCCCTACTACTTTTTATAAATACTAACTCCTCAAGTCAGCATGAACTTAGGCATGACAAGGGAAAATCCTTTCCTGAATTTGGCCTGATGGATGATGTTTCCCACTCCAGAACAACATTTCACAGAATTTTTGCACAATGTACTATGTGTTCCCCTATAAGGTCAATGAACCAACACTGTCTGCAGTAAAAGGGAGAAAACAGATATGCTTTGTCATACAGTCTCTTCTCCTCATACTCTGTCATCAAGTGGAACAAGGTATGAAGTCCAAATTAATCTGTATGTGGCAGATAAACCTGTAGGTAAGGATTAATACTGGGTTGGTTGGGGATTTTGGTTTTGTTTTGTTTTTGTTTTGGGGGGGGGTTGGGGGGGTTTTTGGGGGGGTTGGGAGGGTTGTGGTTTTTTTTGTTTTTGTTTTTTAATGTTGTTTTGATGTTGTTGTTGTTTTGGGGTTTTGTTTGTTTTGGTTTGGTTTTGGGTTTTTGGTTTTGGTTTTGGTTTTTTGGGGGGTCTTTGAGTAATTGGAGTTTTTTGCCTGGGGAGATGCTATCCCTTTGCAAGTTATAACATTAGATTTTGGCTCTCCTCCCCTGGCAGAATGGACTGTGGTGGGATTCTCTGCTTCCCTGACAGATGGTGGCCAGCTCAAGGCATATCTCTGGGAGCCCTGTATAAAGAGCAACTTGCATCCTGAAGATGCAACAACTCAATGTTGTGTTTCATTCCAGGCCAGGGTTCACTTCTACATCTTCCCAGGATAGAAGATCAGAGGGTTGTAAGTGCTCAGACACACATCATCTAAACTCCAGAACTGTGCAGATGGGATGGAAGGATGTTCTACACATTTTTCCTCTGCATCTAGCCCTATGATGTCTGTCAGTGAAATGAGAAACAATTACATTACATCGCTTGCAAGTGAAATATGAAGAAAGGTGAATGCAGAGGCAAAGGACTCAGAATGCATCCTGCACCTTACTGAAAGATCCATGGCCTGTATAAAACCATAGAATAGTCTAGGTTGTAAGGGATCTTTAAAGGTAATTTAGTCCAACCCCCTGGAAGGAGCAGGTTTGTCATCAACAAGATCACTCAGACTCCCATCCAGCCTAGTCTTTAATATTTCCAGGGATGTGGCATCTCCCACCTCTCTTTGAATAGTCAAAGATGCAGACACTATGGAAGGAGTAGAAAAATGGACCAGGCATAAAGGGATCCTTCTCTATATGTGCCCTTCCAGCTTCTCACAATGTACAGTTCAGGGAATTTCTGAGCCAGATCTCATAGCTACATGTTTCTGGTGAAGAACATTTTCCTTGTGTAAATTTGACTCCTTCCTTTCCTGAACATAGCAATGCCATGGTACCCTGCAGTAAATGTTCAATGGGTTAATTATACATTTTGCACAATGATCAGGGCATGAAAGTTTCTGGAATCGAAGACCATGATTACAGCAGAGGTAAAGAAAGATGCATTTTTTGCTTTAAAATGTGTCATATTATGTATTAATGTAATTGATTACATTTTATTCACACAAGCTGGTCTTTATTGCCTAATAGAAACCATTATACAATTTAATGTTATACAGACAATACAATTTTCAAATGTCTCAAGAAACTTGTGCCTTAGTATTTTATTTTGCAAAAAACTGCATAAAGCTTATTTTCCTTCTTCCAAAAAATGCAATTTCATTTGAAGCCTGACAGTATGGGAGACATTCATACTGAATAGCCAGCAAATGTTTTTGTTAAACTTTCTGCAAGACAAGAAAACACAAATCAGGTTTTAAGGGTTCATCAGTTAGAGTTTGAATCTGTAAAATCCAAAATAACTATTTGAAATTCTGCTTTTATATTTCCTGCACAGAGTATTTTTGTCTTTGACCTATTTAAAATAAAAATTTCCCATATAAGCTGTAAAACATAAAAGCTGCTGTTGACTATCCTTGAACTTCACACAAATTCCAACCACACTGTATTAGAGATTCACTGCTATGATGTTTAGGCATCATAACGTGATTATAATAAAAGTTGTTGAGGTTTGGGGTCAAGATTCCCCAATGTTCTTGTTTTGACAAATGGTCTTTGCAGCATTTACATATCATAAGCTATGTTTAGAATTAAATGCTTCAATTAAATCAACAACTTGGTTTTGCCCTCTGGGGTGATAAACAACCAAAATGAGATGTGTTTTTTTCTCTGTCCACAGCAAGAAGGTTAGAAAGAGAGAGGGAGCAACAACAAAAACTGTTGAAAGGTTGCTCTGATAAAAACCCTAGTTTCAGTTTTACCCTAAGTTTTATTCTGATTGGCAGTTTTGTGGTCTGTCTTACCAATTACTGGAAGCATTGCCAATAAAAGAGAGGTTGCACTCTTTCTACAAGAACTTTTCCCACACTCATTTCTACCATTCTGGTTCAGTGAACCACATTTTTAATTTCCTAGCTCAATTGTGTCATGGAGCTGGTTTTTTACCATCCTCAAGGCAATTCCAAGATTTTCCCAGAGATTAAAGGAATTAGAAGCTTGTTGTTTATTGGAGACCTATATTCCAGAGTGCAACAGAAAGGAGGATAACTCTAGCAGAAGAAATATATTCTGCTTCCTGAACAGCCTCACTGGTCCACCTACTGTCCTCACTGATTATTATAGTGCAAAGATACTTTTATTAAACATAATGATATTAAATGGACCTGATGCGATTTAACACATTTATGAGACTCTTTCATGTCTCACTGTAGGAGGTAGATATTTAAACCCTAGTCCTCACTGAACCTGAAAGCATTAATAATCCCCTTCTCTTTGGCCCATATGCAGGCTCATTACAGTTGCTCTTTATAGTTATCTATTTTCTCTTAGGCCCTTATGCAGAGAAGAATCTCTATAGAGGAAAAAGCTTAAGCACTTGATTAAATACATTGAAGTCAGTGCTCAAAGTTAAGCAGGTGCTTAATACTTTTTTGAATCAAGGCCTCACAACCTAGAGTTTCTGTCTCTGTACTGGTTGAAAAAATAGTGGTCTAGAATTTGCTTCTCCACTCAACTCCATTGATGCAAATGAAAGGAGAACTCCATTTAGATTAAAGAGCTTTCTTCATCTTTACCTTGTATTTTATAGAGTCATCTAGAAAAATGGGTGTCAAACATTACTGTTGGGGAATAGCAGATTTTAAATAAACTTTGCATTTGCTTTTGTCACAGTTATAGAAGACACATGGTTGTACATCAGCAGGAACATCAGAAAGAAACTGCAACTCAAAGGTGGTTGTGGAACACCAGCATAAAATAAGAAAACAAGATGAGTCTAAAGTGACTCCTGTGACTTGACTGAGTGAATTGCCTCCGGGCCATTGCAGTGAGGCGGATAGAAGTGGACTGAACAGAGGCAGAGGGATGTATAGGCAGTGATGATCCATGAGCAAGACATGATGTGTCCTCCATCGGTCCGGACAGTCAGACCTCACTGTTGGTAGTGTACATATGAAAGAAGGCATGCGAAGACCACCTTCCCTACCCTCTCTCCCTCTAGTTACTGTATTCCTCTCCCTCAAGAATGAGGAGGGCCTTTGTGCTTCAAGGGAGCAACACCTAAAATCCTGCCTGCATCCAGTTCCTTTCCCCAAGTATGTGATGGATAATACCCCTGCAGAACTCATTTCAATAGCTTCTTAAATCTGCTTTCATGAGGGACAAGAAAAATCCTTATATATCCTAACTTGTTTGGATATTCCCAGTTTCTGGGAAAAAAAAGTTCAAGTGGCTATGCCTCTTTGCTCATTAATCATGTCAGTCTGATATCCATGACATTGTGGGACACAAGGTCAGTCGGGAGTCATCCATTTCATCAGACACTAAACTGAATCTGAATTCCAGAAACAGCCAATCTATTAATTATCTATAGCCACTGGTTACCTGCAGACTTGTCTGAGGGTGTAGATCAAGCCTACATCTATGAAGTGGTGCCTGACATTGCTGGGCAAAACCTGAAGTCCTAGACCAGGGACTGGGATGTACCTGTTGGCAGAGATGTTTGATTGGTCCATGATTGTAGATTGTTGTGGTGCGCGATTGAGGTTTTCAAATTTGTATCTGTATTTTGCTTATTTGTCTGTACTTGGTTTGCTCCTTCCAAAATACCCCCACCCCTACACCCCAGTAGCCAAAATAACACCTGGTATCACCCTGTCCTCGACCCCACCCCTTCCTTCCCTGATTGGTCCGAAGTGTGCTCCGCCCAGGTGCGACCTGGTAAGAGGAGGGCACAGGGGCCAAATCGGGGTTCTGGCACATGTCCTGGCAAGCGCACTCCTGGCACATGGAGCTGCACTGAATAAACACCTTTTCCAACCCAAGCCAGAGCCCACTCCGTTCTTCCAGCCTTAACCACACTCAGCCAGCAGGATTGGTGTGACCCACAAACAGTTTTGGGTGGTCTGGGAACTGCTTTAGCCAGGAAGCAGCCCCCACGAGAGAACCCACCTTCAGTAGATATGTACTCCAGAGTTTCAGCTGCCCCTCTACCTTTGGCCTTCATTGCTGATGTTTAATGTATGATGTGAAAAGGATTTCAGGCACATTTCATGCACTTAGAGGGTAATTACGTAGCAGCAAGAGCAAATGCACAGTCTCACTTTTTCATCTCCAAGAGTCTCTCTGGGGTTTGGGGTTGGGACATACCAGAAGAATATTCACCAAGAGGACATTACCCTTCAGACTGGATGGACTGAAGTCATGGGGCCAGCTCTTAATGCACCATCAAACAACTCTAATTCACAGTATCAGCCAAGCATCCCAATTAGAAGCTGGCATCACCTGTCACTGATAAAAAGGGATTTAAGAGCATTGATTTTCAGGCTAAATAAAAAGACAATGACAACAGATGGGAGGAAGGTTTTGAGGATTATCCTAAAACTTGGATTATTCTCAGGACCAGCCAGGTACAGCATAAGTACTGTCTATACAGTCTCAGTTTCAATGTAGAGGTAGACCCCGGGAGCAGGGAATATGACATACAAAATGCAGAGCTAACATTATCACTGCCTTTGCACAGCACATGCATCTCTTACAGCGAGAAACAGTTAACAGACATAGAATGAGCACATGCAGAGCTGGTAGATATGCCCAATTGAATGAATCAGTTTATATATTTAATCCTTCTTAAACAGGTTTATCCTCCAAAGAGTTTCTCATTTTTTCCTCTTTTCCATGATTTAGCAGCCAGCAATCTTACAGCCCTACTGTGCTTAGAAGGGGGCTCCAATTTTTTTATTTCTAACAAGGTTTCCAGCAGATTTTGAATGTCATACAAGTATTCTATTTGCACATTAACTTCTTTCAGGCTGAACACATCCAGAGCTAAGTTATTATCCTTGAGATCCAGAAAGGCAAAAGCGCCATCACTCCCTGTCAGTGGAGGCAGCATCAGTCCTGGGCAAGATTTAATAGCCACTTTTCTTCTGAACATCTACATTTGAGAAACACTAAAATATTTCATTCTCTTATTTCCTGACAAGGAGACTTACCAACCGTTGTCATTGGATGGGAGACCTAGAGCCACGTGTACAGGACCAACCCAAAAGTTCCAAGGTGCATGGTTTAGGCAGCTAAAGTGAAAGCAGTTAAGCTTGGACTCTCTAGTCTATAGATTTAAAAACCTAGGACTCTGTGAGAAAAAAGCTGAACTGAGAATGGCTGTGAAATTCAAACATTCTACCAGGTAACAAGATTAGTTGTTGAGCATTTTGGGACAAAGAGCTGAAAAGGAACAGTATTGCAACTGTCAGAAAAATCAGGACAACATTCATTAGTAATTCAAAATAACTCATGGAGGACAGGGGCCTGCTGCAATCCTGATAAATAAATGGAATACTTATCCTTTGACCATGCTTCATGTGAAAACAGTTTTAATGTGATATTCTTTATCTGGTAACATTTTATATGTGAGCTGATTCAATTTTCTGCGTAGACATGCAGCATGCTACTGAAGAAGTAGCAAACGCCAACAAAGATTATTTCAATCTGCAGCTGGAAGTAAAGGGGATCATCTGTCCCACTGAATGATGAGCTCATCATACAGAGGGAAATGAGCACCATACAACACTGCCTTGTAAAGGCTTTGGATGGTGCTTTCATCCAAAAACAACAAACAAAAATTTGGCATGATTTCTGTCATACATAACATCATCATCAATCATTTAGCTCAAACATCAATATATTCATTAGACAATTGCATATCCAATGACATACATTCATGAAAAGATAAAGGCCATACGCTGGTTGGAAATATTACATGGTGAAATCTGATACTTATTTATACTGATCTTTGCCATTTTCTTGCAAAGAAACACAATTATCCTTCCAACACAGAGATATGTTTGGTGTGATATTCATCCATGAGAATTCAGTATATTTTATAAAATAATCTTGTAATAATATTAAACATGTTTAATATACTTGGCAATATGTGGGATGATATAAATCATCCATGTCAATCATCAGCACAAGTTGTGAGGCACCACAGGAATCATCCTGGTTCAACTGACATCCTTAGTAATCTGATGAGACGTACCAAACCCCATAATAAAAGTGACCCCACAGTGATACTTATTGCAAACCTCCAACAAAGGGTTTTGGCCAAAAACCCTAAAACCAAAACATAACAAAACCAAACTAAAAGTACTCTATTTTGAGAACTGAATTAAAAAGAAAAAATAAAGAAAAGAAAGGGGATAAAAGCCAACAATCCAAAGCAGCAGAAAGAGTGAAAACTTAATTGAAAAGTTATGCAAGCATTACAATATTACAACAAAAACTTGGAAATAACTGTAGTGACAATTATAGAAAAAAGGTGACAGCTGGAAAGAAAGTAATTATGAGAGGACAAAAAGAAGATAGGGTACAAGAATACTTCCATCTTTCATGAATCAAAATGATGCTCAGATCTGGGTTTGTTAGCAGTAGTTACAGCAGACAATCCTGTGGCACAGGAGATGTATATAATCAAGAAGACATTTGATAAACCAAAAAGCAAGTATGAAACAGCTGTTCTTCAACACGCAGCCATGTAATTCCTGAGCTTCCCACCTTCCTCATCATATCCGTGCATACATCTCTCCATTAACTCAACTTGGATTTGATCTGTTGAGCACTAGTGACCTGCACTTCTCACCTGCAGAGAGAAGAAAAATGCTTACAGAACACATACAGGACTTAGAGAGTCACCACTCCTGTGTGGAATTTTCCATTTTACTCATTCAGACATCTAACTTAATGAAATTTAGGTAACTCTTGTGTCAGACTGCAGAGTTTAACTACTTGCACTCCCCATAAACATGACGGGAATGATAAATTTCTCTGAAGGCATGCAGGTGAAGATACTGTTGGGTTAGATTAGGTGCTTCCCTCTTTCCAGTGACTGTATGAGAATGAAGGAACATCCAGATATTAATCCAGAGCCATTAATTAATTTTACTACATATAGGAAAAAAAAATTTAATATGTCTGTCTGTTCTATTCACACCTAGTGAAACAGAGTCTCAGTAGACTTCCTCACCATGCCTGAAGAGGAAAAATACTTTTTTAGGGTCTTTCACCTACTATTTGGCACACAGCAAATGACAGACAAACTGCTCTCAACCTCACTGAGTCCACATTTCTTTGTCCCAAAAGATTTCTGTAGTTGCCAGGCCATCGGAATTTGTAATGCTCCACATTACCTACTAAAGCAGAGCCACTGGCAGACAGGATGGCTACAGACAAGACCAGAAGCAGGGGCAATACCATGTACCCTGACTGATGCTGCTGAGACTTCAGCACAGCAAAGAATTTAATCCCTTTTCATGGAATAGCTTTCATTTTTGTAACCAAAGACTACTGCAAGAAATTCATAATAGAAGTACTATATATGGAGTATCTCTACATACTATGTGAAGTGTAATAGTTCTCCCTTTTCAGAATACAGCAGAAATAAATCCAAATTAAAAGATTTTCCTGTTCTTTCTAGGGAAGTCCAAGATTTCATCTTTAAAGTTATTCCACCATGATCTCTCTCTACCTTGATATGGTGGATAATATCACACTTCTCATTAAAGCACAAAAAATCTAAGGACAGCTGCTTTATAACAAGATTCAGAGGTGCTGCAAATGGGAAAGTGAATTTAAAAGTCCTTTTGTTTTGATAAAAAATGAAAACTTAATTGAGAAAGAGGAAACTTTTTAATTTAAGTATTTTTTTCCTAAAGGAAAAAAAACTTCGAGAAAAATGACCCTCCTATATAAGGTATTTCACTTATATCCTATATCTGTTATAAAAGCAACAAAAATGAAGGAAATCACTTAGTTTTCATTTATTCCAGGGAAATCTGAATAATTTAATGAGAACTGTTGTCCATGGGCAAGCATTTACTATAAAGAGTACAGAATGAACTTATCTAAACTTCTTAACTGTCAAAACTCTGGTGACCAGGAATTTAGATTCTTCCAGAGTTAACTCTGAAAGTTGTGTCCTGTACTGAAAATGTAATTTATAAATTTCTGCCCACTCTTGCTGTGAAAAAAACCCAGAAGTTACATCTGTAACACTTCATGGTATTGAAAAGCTGATTCACCTTTTTTGGTTTTGGTAGCCATGTTTTGAAGGAAAATGGAACTGTATACTTGGCAATGGTAAGGAATACAACAGGGTATTTTTAAATGAGGGCTCAAGTTGCTTTAATGCTAAAAATTTTGGAAGAAATCCTTGCAGTTAGATATTGTATTCAGATAAGATTTTGGCTTTGTTCTTCTTTTGTTTCTGTGTGTGTAGAGGTGAAGAAGTCCAAAAAAGTAATGAAGACACACTTGAAAGATCACAAATCATTATTATTATTTGGCATTTGTCTAAAGAACACTACTCAGTAAAAGCAGACTTGGAGCTGTCTGTGTTTTAGCACGATTCTGCTCTCCGCCCCATGTGAAAGGTCTGTGTCTGAGACCAGACAAGGTCATGGGGTTAGAGAGAGCATTGCCTGCCATGGCCACAAAGCATTCAGCTACTAAGGATGAAGAGCAGTTCCCTGTCCAGATTTATAACCTCCCCCGCTGTTTCAACTGCTGAACACTGGCATATGCCCCAAAGGAAAATGGTCTCCCACATTTCAGGCTGAAGGGGAAAAAAGTGATTTAATGGAAAAAAAGCAGCAAGAAAAAGCCTGGTGCTGAGCACAAGAAAATGTTTTCAGAAAGCGAACTGTCTGAACACAAAGGTTAGCCACACATGTTGATACAGCACAGTCAGAGCTGGGTGAATTAATGAGATGTCAACAGTGGTTTAGCCCTGTAGAAAAGGGGAAATACTAGTGAAAGCAGCATGCTGCATGTCCATCATTTGATACTTTGGTTAGAAAGTATCCTTAAGCAACTATAACACTGAGAACATGTGATAGTATATGCAGCTAATGATACAGAATATTTATTTGTTCGGTTGTTTGTTTATTCGTCTTTGGTGTTTGTGACATAGGATATCAGCTGGAAGGCAAAACAACTATAGAGGCCTGCTTTACAGTCACTGAGTGGAAAATACTTCAGGAAAATAGGATTCCAGTTCTTCCTAAAGCTTTGGTGAACATGGCATATTCTCTTCCCCAATGTCTGACTGCAATTTTGCATACTCTCCGTTTCTAGAGATAGCAGCTTCGGATCCCTGCACGTTCACTGAAGATCCAGCTCAAGTCATTGATCACTCAAGTGGAGTGACAGCACCAGACTACTAGGAGATCTGTGCTACAGGAATGAGGAAATGATTCTGGCACGGTCATTTTTATTCCTGGCAGCTGATACACCATGGAAATTTCCATACTGTGGAAATGCTGCCTAAGAAAGGCAAAAGCCATTGGTATGAATAAGAATTAAGTACTGAAATGTACCATTTTCAATCCTATTTTGTAGGAGCTGGGGAAATAATTCATGCTTCCCTTGTATTTTCTCTCTGTCTTCTGTAGTATTCAACTACTTAGAAGCAGAAGGATCATTTATATTTATCACAAATTCTATTCTAAAGCTCACATATTACTAAAGTTAACACAGATCATTCCATACTGCTGTTTGCACAGCTAGATATGTCAGATGGAATAGTTTCATTTTTCTAAGATGAGCTTAAATCCTCAGTGTCTTTCTTATTTACACCAACCATAGCATAACATTGTTCCTGTGAAGAAGGTTAGTTTTAGTGAAGCCATGTACTTAGTGCAACCCTACAGGTGGATAAACTTCAATAAATTGCTTCAACACACCCTCAGATCTGAGTGTTCACCTTCAAGATACAGGACTTGACTGATTATAAGTAAAAAGTCATGTACATTTGAATTGTGGTACTACTTACAGGTAGTGACTCATTAACGACACCTTATGCTCCCCTGATCAAAAGGAATTCCCCCTTCCATAACAAAAAAAATCTGTTTACCAGGGTCATAGATGTGTGGAATTAGGAACGTGAGCTTTGCTTACACAGGGAGACAATATCACGTCCAGAGACTTTTTAAAGGTTTGTTCTTTGCTACAAAAATTAAAATCTAGGAAAGTCACTTTCACTGTCACAAGGATGCCCACTCAATCTTTCTCCTTAGACTGGGGTGAGATGGAATGGATGGTGAAGGACAAAATGTTGCTGTGCTTTACAGAGTACCATGCAGATACCAAGGATGGGACTTAGATCACAGCTTAGTGCAAAAATGATCAGGTGTGTAAAGATAGCTATCTACATATCATCTAGAGAACAAGCTCTCACTGTCATGGAGATTTGGTCAGGATAGTCAACAGACTCTCAGGAGTGGCTCAGCTGATAAGCTACTGTAGCAGAAATTTGTACCAAAACCTATGTACCTGGTGCCAAGTGGGATGCTCAGAGTAACCCAGGACACCTGTGTGGAGGTAGCAGACATTGCACACCATATCATGCTGCTGCATTAGAAGTTGTGGTCCATCATCTTTTACAAAACTAAACACCTCCAAGTAAGTAACTTCCTCATCATTTGGGTGCTGTCTATTTTAGAATGGACTGAATCATCCTTTAGGCTGCACTGACTGTTTTGGGTTGATCTCTATCAGCTCACATGAGAGTTCAGTGCACATATCGAGTATCATCTACAGACGTCAAATGTCAATGCCATAGTCAGCAAGCTGAATCCTGTCTTAAGGCACTGTGTGCTGCAGACATGACATAACTGTGTACTCTTAATTTCCATTATTCATGGGCAGATTGCCTGGCTTGCAAAATTCACTTGCTTTACAGGTGAGGATGTAGCCAAGCAGCCTCCATGTGGAGACAACTGTGGTCCATCAGAGTGTATTACTTTGCTTTCAGGCCCATAGGAAGTGAGACTCTACTGCTGTAGAACCTGAGCTACATGCTTGTTCACTGCTGTACCCCAGGAAATACAGACTCTACAGAACCCAAGAAGATGGATAACATGGTTCAGAGCCAGCAAAGGTGGGTCGTATCTCACTTAGGGTGGCTATCAGAGGACCCTACAAGTACCACCATAGTCAGGTATTGGTTGCACTGACTCATCACTCCGTTAACATTTAGTTATTATGCAATGATGTACCATTTAGACATTATGCAAGTCATTACGCCCTAAAAAGTTATTCCAAATTGGAATTCTCTTCCTAGCTCATGCTAAAAGGCCTCTTTACTTAGACTGGCTGGACCTTTAATTCCACAGCTTTCTCTGCTTTCTTCTGTGGTCTTCACATTAGTCCTCCCAACTCTACTACTACTATATGCATCTCTTTTCTGTTTTGATGACACTTTTACTTAGGCCCTTTAGTTCTGAGGTTCCCAAAATGGGTGCACAAACATCTAGGAGGCCTGTGTCTACACTGGATGAATCAGGTCATTAATGTCAATTCCTGGCTCTATCTTGCTAGAATTTTTTAACTTAAGTTGATTTGACATAGATTTTTACCTCAGTGATTGTCCATGAGTATTTCAAAATTAGTTTCCTGCAGGGAATATGTTTTAGTCAGCTAAGTCTTTCAATTTAAAAGTTAATCTTACAAAGCTAATCCTGAACACAAGAGTTCCTTAGGACAAGAATAAGTACTAGAAACATAGAACCATGGAATCATTTTGATTGGATCCTATCCGGCCCCATAGCCTTATAGTTTGTCTAAATGGTGTAGCAAGTCATTGACCATTTGCCCTTCAATTGTGGGGGTTTCATTCTGCTTTCTGTCCCTGTCTTCCAGCTCAGGGGACTGGGTACCCAGGGAACAACTGTTCTTACCATTAATGACTGAGGCAAAGAAGACATTAAGTGCCTTAGTCCCATTAGTCCCATTCTTTGCCACTATATTTCCCCCCACATCCAATAAACAATGGGGATTCTCCTTGGCCTACCTTTTGTTGCTGATATATTGGTAGAAACGTTTTTATTGACTTTTACAGCAATAGCCAAATTAAATCCTAGTTGGGCTTTGGCCCCTCTAATTTTCTCCCTGCATAACCTCATGACATCCTTGTAGTCCTTCTGAGTTTTCTGCTCCTTCTTCCAGAGGCCATAGGCTCTCCTTTTTTTCCTGATTTCCAGCCAAGCTCTCTGTTCAGTAAGGTTGGTCTTTTTGCCTGCCAGCTTGTCTCTAGCACATGGGGACAGCTGGCTCCTGTGCTTTTAGGATTTCTTTCTTGAAAAATGTCCAGCCTTCCTGCACTTCTTTGCCCTTCAGGACTGTCTCCCAAGGGACTCTCTCAACCAGGCTCCTCCAGAGCCCAGAGTCTGCCCTCCAGAAGTCAAATGCAACAGTTCCCTGACCTTCTCCTCACTTCTCCAAGAATCAAAACCTCTATCATTTCATGGTCATGCCCAAAATGGCCTCCAAACATCACACAATCCACCAGTTCTTCTCTGTTCACAAAAAACAGGTTGAGAAGAGCAGCATTTCACAGCAGAGTCTGGTGGCAGCCCTAAGAATGTATAAGGTTTTTCATCGTTTATAATGATAGTTTCATAGTTTTCCTAATTTAGAAACTGGCCTTCTTTTAACTTCAGTCTAAAATATATGCACACCAGGATGAACACAGTAGATAAGTAGATATTTTTAAAGTGGAAGAAAGAAAATTTATTGCAGTGACCTTTTGAAGAATTTCATGTTCAGATTTGATTCATAATCAGGAATAATCATGAACTATTCTCATATTTTTTATCTCATTATTTAAAGGGAAACATATCAAATGCCAAGTAATTGCACCTGTGCCAAAAGGCAATTTTATATTCCTTGTTAAGTGAAACAGAATAATAATTTCTCTGTTCTTTCCAAATGAAATTTGAAGATAGAGCATGAATCAGCAAACAAATCAATATATGACCATCTTCACTAACAGTTTAAGAGGAACTTCTGGCAGTCCTTACACAAACAATACCCTCTACCCGTCAAAAAGTTAAAAAGCAAACTTACCATGCTTGTGAACCATTAATTTGAAAAAGTCTCTGGGTGCCTCAAAGGAAACTTGAGCAAGTCCAATAGTGTATGATCAGCAGAGATGGGTAACTCAGAGGGGACAGAAAATGGAGCTTCCAGCACAATGGAAATAAATTGTTAGCCAGTTACTGAGGACTGTGAAGCTGGCAAGAGCTAGGAGAGATCAAAAACACACAACGAAGTGAGATGCTTCTGTGCTTGAATATATAAAGTGATGCCTACTGAAATATCATTTTATGGTTTTAAGAAAGGAGGCAAAATGTATCAGAGATACTGAGTACTCAACTGTATTTTAGCATATCTCTCAGAGCCTTACCTAAAACATGAAATCAAATTGGTTGGTGAAGCAGGATTGAGGAGTGCAGGTGAAGAGTCTGAATGCTGAATAATGTCTGCAAGTGACGTTACAGCTGACTACTTACTGGGGCAATGGCCCAAGAAATGTAGTATCAATAAACACAGTCAGCAGTGAAGCAGGAGGATAAGGACAAAAAATAATAGTTTCAGAGATACAGGCGTGGGCAGAAAACAGTAAATTAATTCAACAGAAACCATTTCTAAAAGAATGAGGGCCCTGAAAGGTCATTTTAACTGATCATCTCCCAGTATGGAGACCTCCTTTCCTTCGGTGGTTATAGCAAGTGGAGAAAAATGCATTCTTAATCCCGAACTGAAATTAACTGGGGCACTAAAAATACTATTAATGGCAGCAACCTTGGTTCAGGAGGAAAGATAAAGTTGAAGGATAATGAAAATGCCAGACTGGTCATGTCATGAGTAGCAAATCCATAAATGTGTGATCTGAATAGTGTTCATCTGAAGGAAGAAACTGAGGCAAACTTGAGCAAACATAATTAGGGAGTAATTAAACCCTACCTATAAGATAAATAGATAAAAATGTTGTAATAAAAAACCTCACTGCTTTACATTTCCTCTTTTAGAAGAAAAATGACAACATATTATGTCAATTTTAATGCTTTTACTTCACTGGCTGTTAAGAAGTGCTCAAGCAGCCAGATTAAAATTACCACCAGGTGAAAGACAGGGGAGCTGGCAGAGAGCTCCCCAGGCCCTGGAGTGCATTGCCGGGGGAGGCAGGAGGGAGAGGTGTGGAGGAGAGGTATCACCAGCCTCTTCTTTGCTGTGAGCCATTCAGGAGGGTGCAGGTTAGAGCAAGTCTTGGTTTCTGGCTTGCACACCTCAGGTCCTGCACAGCAGGAATCTTGGTCAGGCAAAACAGCCTAAGTCAGGGGCTGAGTGCCAGGGCAGACTGCTCATGATAGAGCCATCTACTTTATGATTTTGGAATTATTTTAAAGACAGCTGGCAAGGGAATGCTCCTAAATCCTCATCGTGTTAATTAGCTTTTTCTAACAGGGCAATCCCCATTCATAAAATGTGGTTTCCCTTATAGGCCACTGAATTATCTGTGAAAAAATAAAAAGCACATCCCTCTCATGCTTGAGATTCATGCATCAAAGCAAAAGGTGAGGTTTGATGAAGTCAACCTGCACAGCATAATGAGTACAGCACTGCATCAGCAAGGTTTCCTCCAGGAGATAACTACGGTCAGAAAATCATTATAGCAGTTGCTGTTAATAAGAGGGAGGAAGAATGATTCACAAACAAGTCCTGTAAGTTGCCTACAGGAGCACCACAGGGAGGAGTCCTGTTACTCATTATGCTGTGTGTCAGCTCCAAGGAGGCCAGAAGTGCAGCAGAACAATGGTCGTGACGTCTTGGGTGGCCAAAGGTTTCTTACATTGTTTTCACATTCACTGTGCACTTGAAATTTTCTCAGAAAAGAAAAGAAGCTTTTGGGCCTGCCTGTGAGAGGCTTACTTCCCATTTAAATGATAGGACTTGCACTTCAATTACATATAAATGTACGTATACATCTTCACCACCCCACAGAACACAAGAGAAAATATCCTTTTTCAGCACTTTTCCAGCTTATCATTCAGAAGAGTAGTGGGAAGAATACATAGGCTTATACCATGGTTGTCCCCTATTCCTTTTATTTGGATTTAATTTTGCAGGGACAAGGTTCATTTTGTAGACAGTCCCAAGAAGGAAAATTCTGTTATTCCGCGTTTTGTTATTATAAACACATGTGGGGTATGTTGTATGGTTTTTCAGGCTGTATGGAATGAAGCAAAAAGGAGTTTTCAATCTTTGAATGCTCCATGCTTGGGGAAGAGGCATAAGAAAATGGCCCATGGAGATCCTATATTATTATTTGAGAGATTTTTATTTTTCAGGCCTGGTCAGGTTTTATGACCTGGGACATTTCTGAGAATGCACCTCTCAAGCACGAAGTTTATAGTGATTTTTCCTTGCGCTATTTATCTCACTCTTCCAGTTGCAGTGCATTTATCCCCACACAGACAGAAGCATGACAGGAGAGGAGAGGAGACATCAAAGAGATTTTGCCAAACAGAGGCATATGGATTTCTCACTGCCCTCCCTGAAGGATATTTTCAAGAAGATGCAAGGTTTTGCAATGCACAAATATATTAGCAGTGCAAAGCAAACAGGAAAGGCTGTAACATTTGCTGAGGTTCTACTGAAGTAGCTTGGACTGTGTGTAGAGGGAGAGAAGGATCTGGAGCCTGGCAGTTTGCCCTAAAATGCACAGAGGTTACAGGGTCCTTTGTGATTCCCCAGTAACTTTTCTTCCACCTACTGAAACCCAGAAAATAATTTGCTCTCTATCCAAAAGGGAGAACACAAAAAAGCCAATTCCCATCTGATTTTTGCAGTATCTAGACTTGCTGGATGACTTATTCCCTCCATTTCCTTTCAGCTATGTAGCACAGCAGTTACTTTCAGCATCTCTCTGCTGGAACACTGGCAGGGTAAATAATAGACATATTTCTCAGCAATCCCAACTCCTTTCTTTAAATACTCACACCACAGATTTTTCAACACAACATTTGGGGAGGTGACATTGTTATTTATATAAGAATATATTAATTCTGAGATGGGATACGAGACTTAACAAAAGTTATTACACAATGTGGTGGCAGGGAAAGACAACTGAACACAGTCTACCAAACAGTAAAATGTTGGAACTTACAAGCTTTTTTCCGAGTCAGAAAAAAAAAAGAGATCTTTACACTTTAAATCCACCTTTAATAACAGGTATAATCTTAAATGGGAAATAGAGAAGACAATATTTTATACTGAAAAAAGGATAAGAACGTATTTTCAAATGCGTTTTCAAAGGTGTTAAAGGAGTTAGGTGCTCAAATCTTACAGGATGGTGTAAATAGATTCTGTAAGCTCCACAGCAAATCACAGCTGTGATGTCCATAAAAGAAGGCCTATTTTGCAGCCAAAGCACTTAACTAGGACTAGGATTTATGCCTGGCTCTGTCTAAATCTGCAAACCACTTGCCCTCTGCGTGCCTCAGTTTCTCTTTCTGTGTAGCAGTACTGAGGCTGCACAGAGAAATTCTCAGGATGCAGTTGCTGTAATGTGGTGGCCACACATGATTATTTAATTTACAGTAAATTTTGACAACTAGAAGGAAGAAGTGGGACTGAACATAAGACTTACTATATATGCATAGAAGAGTATTCATCATGTTAATTACTCAGAAGAAAAAGAATTAAAGCAGTACTCACTTCTTCCCTGATAAAAATTTCTCATAGTAGAGATTTCTTCAAAACTTTAAATAAGGCAAGTCTTTCCCCCTAAACAGGAAAATCTTAGTCATTATTGTGACGAAATAGCTTTACTCTGTGATGTATCTATCTATCTAACTGTTCTAGAAATTGTAAGTATCACTCTATCTAACCTCATTTTAAAAAGTCAGGGACACAGACAAAAGGGGAATGTGCATAATGATGTCAAACATTATGATCACAGTGTGAGAGTGGTCACAGAAGCAATGCCTGGCTGCTTGGTATCATCATCAGCAGGGCTGGGCAAGCTCAGCAGAACAATAAAGTAACAGAAATTGGAGCTGTACTCATCTGTAGGCTAAGCTAAACATGAACTGGGGCTTCGGGTCTCTTAGTTTTGCTGTGATGCCAAGCTTTGGGCTTCGAAACCATAAAAGATGCAGATTTGCCTGATAGTGGGTGCATCAAGTGGGAGTGGGGATGATTCAGCCCAGCTGCCTCCTGGGTGTCCCAGTGAACACATGCTGAGGGACCAGCTCTTGGGCCTTCCAGACAAGACAGCACCATCACTCACCCTCCAACTTGCTAACCTGAACCTAATCACTGAGAGAAGGTCTTGTCTGTCTTCCTCCCTGCAGCCTTCCAGGGAGGCCAGCCCTGGTGCACATGCATTGAGGGATACTTTCTGAACCTACATGCATTCATGAAGGAAAGGCAAAAGGTTTCCTTTCACCCTTGTTAGTCCTGGCTGCTGATACACCTTGGTGCTCTGGTTTTATTCAGGCAGACTTCAGGCTCTGCCCTCAGGGCTGCTTGGCAGCAGGACTGAGAGAAGACAGTGCAGCAGTGCATCTGTGATTTGGGGGTCATCACTTGCCACAATGCCACTGAGGCTATAGCTCTCCTGGTACCTTCAGTAGATCTATATGTGGATTCTTCAGAGGAAAATATTTAGAAATCTGTTCAAGGGAAATGCTGAAAAGAGTAGCCCACATGAGCAATTCCAGTGCAGAAAGATTTTGCAACCACTCAAGGCATGCTGGTTCCTCTGCTCCATTAGTCCCCTTTACTTGGGTCAGCTACATCCCAACACAATGGTAATCTATCCTAAAAATTCTATTGATATATTCAACACACAGCTCATATATGCTTTCAATTTTTTCCCACAATGTTCTGGACTACATTAAAATAACTTTGTCCTCGCTGGGGACATCTCTGATTACTCACTTCTAGTTCAGTTCCTCACTTGTGTTCAGAGAGGAAAGGGGTTCAAACGAGAAACCTGAATCTTCAGGGCAAAATTCAGATTTGGGACTTGAATTGCCTTCTAAGTAAATGATCCTGCAACCTCAGACCTTCCTCCAGAGGAGACACGGGCATCACCATAGTCTGTCAGCTACCTGCCCTGGTGTTCCTCTTTGCCTCAACACCATGGTCCCAAACTTACAGCTTAGCTGAAACATAAGCAAAAGGGAAATCATGCCAGTTTTCTCTGTGTCCATGTTAACCAGGATTTTAAATACCTTTGTTTCTGTAAGAGACTTAGCCATTCCTCCAGATCCCTCTTGAAGTGCAGTGTGTTAAATTTCAAAGGCACATTAGGTTTTCTTCCTGTCTCTGGTGTCCAAACAGAATGAATCTGCATAAAACAATGTCCACAAATGAGAAAATAGGACCAGGTCCACTGATACCATTAGCTTATGCGTGAGAGAGCTGACCAGGCAGTTTATCTGCTGTTTCCTTGTATTTAGGCCAACTCTAACTTTTGGCACTTGTCCCAGCATAGATGAAAACATTTTGGGTATTAACAAGGTGTAGCTGGAGTTGAAAGCACAAGAACTGCAAGAGACACCCTATATTCCCTGGATGTTTTTCCATCTCAGCTGGAGCAAGCAGATCCAAGTCTCACCCCTTTACTCCACTAAAGTGGTACAAATTGGAATGGAGAAGAAAAAAAATGGCAAAACAAAACAAAAAGAAAATACTGTAAAAACCGTAGCCTGTAGATAAAGAGTTAATAGGATTACCAAAACAAAGCACTTGAAGGCAGTGTGTAGCTTTGAAGGCGATCAGTTCTCTGAAAGATCCAGATGTTTCTTAGAACTTGCTCAGGAATAGGTACCAGTGATTTTGAGTCTCTTGGCAAACCAGTGTAACTATTACAGATTCCATCAAATGGGCTGCAGCTCTTTCATCTGCACTGCCAGGACCAGAGCTGTTCATTCATCCAGCCACAGCTGTCAGATCTTCAGCAGCAGGAGACCCCTCTCTGGAGCTCCTGTGAATTTCCAGTTGCGTAGCCTCCTCATTTGTGAGCACACTTCTGACTGTGTGTGGACCTCTGCACTGTTCCAAGCATGAACTCCAGCTGGTCATCCTGATGCTGTTTGGGGTTTTGCCTTCTTTTTCTTTTATATGTTCTCTGTATTCTTCACACATTTATTTGTAACTCTGTCACCTATTGTATTAGTTGTAGTTTTCCCACTACTTTTCCATGGCCTTTCCCTAAGCAGAAAGACAAAACAAATTCCAGACCTCCAAGCCCTGGGATGTACAAGGCTCCAGTGCTATCTTGGTTCTTCCTGGAAACCAAGGCTGAGAACAACTCTTCCAGATACATTCTCATGGACAAAGCACAACTAGTGCTGAGGGGGGCTCCAGAGAATGGTCTTGACATGGGGGGAATTATCAATTATGGTAATTTCCTAAAACCTATAAAAATGCACCCACCATGGGGGCAGGTGGGCTTTTGTGGACATCTTTCCATAACTGCTCCTGAAGGCCTACAAATAAAGATCCCCTTTTATGTTACCTCCTTACTAAAATTATCTCGAGTTTCATTTCCAAGTTGAGGAAAACGCAACAATGCATACCTCTATACACCTCACACATGTACATGGAGACAGGATTCTGTCCAATATATAGAATCATAACTCTGTCTTTGATATTCAGGCTTCCATTTGGAAACCCTGTTCCCAAATAATTTATAAGTAACTGGCAGAAATAGATTGATATAAAACATGAGAGCAAAAAAAGTATAATGTCAAGCTAACAAAAATGCAGAGGTACTCGTGCCTGGCAGGAAAGGATTGCGGGGTGAGCCCACAAGATGGAGGATTACTCTGTGGGCATGTTTGGAGGTCTTAAGTACCTCAGGACATCCTGGCAGACTCCATTGAGGAACTCCAGCAGCAGGAACACCTTTTTACATCTCCTGCCCCCTTTTTAAAAAGACATATTAATCTCATCCATATGTTTATGGCAGCCTTTACTAGCTGCATTGAAACAGTTCACCTTGAGATTTGGTTCAAACACAGTAAGTCCCCTGAGTTTTTTCCCCAGCTGTTAAGAAAGAAAAAAAATATTTGAACACTCACTTCAGGAAAGCTGCAGACAAAGGCATTACCTCTTCCCAGATGTGGATTCTGCCTGACTTTGAAGTGAATCTATTGAGCCATCCTTGAGACCATTCTGCATGTTCTGTCATTATGTTAAACTGTTAATTGTCCTACTTTCCAACATAATGTGCATTAGAGTCATTAAGATACACTGCTGTGACAGGTTTTTCTCTCTAGTTATCCAGCCTACTTAAAAAAGGCTATGTATTTTCTGTCTCTGAGGTCTTGAGTATTTTCACCTGTCGTGAAAACTTGCCATTTATTCTAACGGAGGGAAAATCAGGCTCAAGATGTTCCCCTGGCATGAGGACAAGATTCACAGGTGAAAAGCATAAAATAATAACAGATACACAAATACTTAAATCTCTTAAATTTTAAGATAACATAGTCACTTTCTGGGAAGCTGCACTTTGAAGTGTTATAGAGTGCTTTAGCTGACCAACTCCATACTGACAAGCTCATTCATGTCTGGAATAAACAGGGCATTCTTTCAGTGTCTAAAATCTGTAGACAAATGTTGGGGTTAGTTTGTCTTCTCTGGAATAGCAGAACTTTTCCAAAACGTTCTGTATGCTCCAGTCCTGTTCATGCCCTCACAATTTTAATACAGCACAGTCGGATAACAGAGATACTGAATACCACTAATAGGGATTTTAGGGATACTGAAATAAATCTTCTGTGCCTTCCTCTGCTGAGATTAGAATCTACCCCTAAATTTATAGCTCAACATTAGCTCAATATTCAAGTTATGCTTTCATTTTTTAACCAGAAGGTCTGTTATGTCCCCACAATTCTCCTGGCTGGTTCACAACTAGAGAAATACATAAGAGGTCAGAAAATTTATTTCACTGCTTCAACAAGAAATTAATATAATTGATTAGCCACAGTATCTCAAGGCTTAGATCCATGCTTTGCAGAAGACATTCATAATATCCTGCAAGTTGAAATCCTGAAATATCATTTCACTGCAGTGAATAAGACCAAATCAGCTATTCCCTGCACTCAGTAAAGATACAGTATAGCCAACAGAATGATAAGCCTGGCTCGCTGTTAGCACCGGAACGAAAGCTGCAAACCATGACAAGGTTAATCCCTGCCATTAAGAGTGACTATAACACACCTTGTTGATATTAATAAGGTCTTTGAGCTTTATTTTATAAAAGGCTTAATAAGTCATAGTGGGAAGTTGACCCAAATATGCTGCTGATGCTTTTCTGTCATCAAATGATATGCCTACTTTGCTCCTGGTAGAGTAGGATGCTCTGTAGATCCTGTGCCTTAATCAGAGATTAAAGCAGCTATCATGGTTTTAGATATGGAAAACTCTAGGAAATAGAGGGCATATTACAGAGTTTTATAGTGCCATTCAAGACCTGTGCTGAGACCCAGAGCACAGCCTATGGAACTCACAATCAGGATCATAACCTCTGCACCCCTTCTTTCCTGCATTTCATTTCTCTGCTATAAAAATGAAATATTGTCAGCATTACACTTTTACTTAATCCATTCCTTTATTGCTAATAAGATGGAAGGATCTTTAATGGCTACTCCACTGAAATCTACAAGACTAAAACTCCTAACAGAGAAAAGCACGTGCTTGATTAGTCACCCAAAAAGAATAAACTATCAAAGCTCTTAGCAAACTGCAACTGAGGAGTGGTTTTACATGCAGAATTTAAAGATGAAATGCAAATGCTTCCTAAGAAATGGTGTATTCGGTGCTCTTAGGGTTTTCAGTCCTCTTAGGGTTTGAGTGCTTTGTTGATTTTTCCCTGGAGTCTTACTGGGTGTTCTCTCTGTTCACAACTGTTCCACAATGCAAGTAGGCTGCAGATTGTTCACCAGCAATTTACAAGATTGTGTCAACAAACCGGCAGCTAAGCTCTGTTAACTGGTTTTAACTGAGTGCATTCTGACACATTATATTCTACTGGGGTTTTCGCCTGTGGTTAAATTACTTGAATATATTCACATCAGTTTTAAGGTGCAAGAACAAAGTTATTCCTGACTTGTACACCACCCATTTAAAAGAGGGTTTCCCATATGGAACGGTAAAGCCAAGTTGTCATCCTTAAAGAAACCTCCCCACAAAGTCATCACTTCAGTACTATAGAGAAGTAAAGTAAAACCTTGTTATGGGTAGGCACTGAGAAGAACAGCAGCAGAAAAGCAGTTATATGCTACCAAAGCTCCTTGTAGCAGTCTTATCCTAGCTCACTTGTATGTCACCCACTTTCCTTCTCTATTTAATTGTGAGAGCTCTACAGACGTGGTGTATCACATAATGCTTAATGCGATTGGGTGCAACTTGTGGTCATGCAAATACCAAATTTACTGCCAAGTGAAATACCTACCATCATGAGTATTTTGCTGTGAAAATGAACAAAAAAAAAAGAAGATTACTAGAGCTGAGAAGAAATCTCGGGTTGTGTTTGTTTCTCTGGTTTTTTGTTTTTAGGCAAGCAACTTCTTGGTAAACTTAATCCAGCAGGTAGCTAAAGATCATACAGCCACTCACTCACTTTCCCCTGCTCCCAGTGGGTTGGGGTACAGAACTGGGGAAAAAAGAGTAAAAACTGTGGGTTGAGATAAAGACTTTAACAGGAAAGAAAAGGATGAGATAATAACAATAATAGAATTAGAATGTAGTAAAAAAGTGATTGCTCACCACCCAGCAATTGATACCCAGCAGTTCCTGAGGAGCAGCCTCTTACCACTTTCCCCCTAGTTTATACATTTACGCCATATAACATAGAAAATCCTGCTGGTCAGTTTGGATCAGCTGACCTGGTTGTGTCTCAGCTCAATTTCTCATGCTCCCCAGTCTATTAGCTGGTGTGATAATACGAGAAGCTTCAAAATCCATGACTAAGTGTAAAAATTGCTTAGTGACAACTGAATCATCAGCGTGTTGTCAACATTATTCTCGTACTAAATTTAAACCATAGCATTATACCAGGAACTAGGAAGAAAATTAACTGTATCCTAGCCAAAACTAGGACAGTAGTTGAAAGTAGAAAAGGTTCAACTTCTTGGTTGACAAATTAGAAGTAAAGCTAGCACATAAAGATGACTAGATGACATTAGTCAGGGTGACATTTCCTCACATTCTATTCTTGCATGTTTGCATGCTCTTGTTCTTGATGTGTTGTTCTTGATTTCTCCCCTCCTGTACAGAAAGTCAAAAGTTCCTTTCTGATGTCTTTTTGGCTTCTATCTCATCACTCCTGCTCTAAGGTAAGCAGGTTATAATTATGGCTTTCTTATGAGAGAAAGGCTTATGAAGTGTATTTTTAAGCAGTTTCTGAAAGCTGTGTGATAGATCTTTGTCTCCAGGGAAGCCCACTTCAGCCTCATCTCACAGTAGCATTAACATAGAAGCCATAACTGCCCATTTCTTGAGACACTCAGGGAACACAAAATCAAGGGCTACATATACCAGATGGGGAATGGCAGCTTCAATGCCCTTTGCTTCATTGGCTTGTTACTAGAAATCTTTGATTCTGAGGCTGTGAAAAATTGAGTGCAAAATGCCACAAATCATTGGCAAAATATTTATGAACACAAACGTAACAATAAGGTTTCTGATGCTGTTATCATGATGAGTGACACCATACCATGTATGCAACCTCAGCACAGTTCACTCAGTGCCACTATAATTTCTGTTCAAAAATTATTCATCCCAACAGAAGGTCGTGCCATCCCAGTGGGTTGTCATGAATTTCCCAGGCAGTGTGTGAGTATATGTTTGGATTTAATGAAAAAAGTCCACTCCCATAAGGTAATGATAGAGGCTGTTACTAGGTCTAAGCAAAGCAGTTACTTTAAACTACAAGCCAACAAAACATTCTTTTTGTTTGTTTTTCTCAGAGCTATCCTTGACTTTCAGAGCTGGAAGACAGGTACAGGCAAGAGGACAGCCAAACTAGTCAAGGAAGAGCTGCAATTAGTTTCTAAAGCCACTCTGAGTAGTATAGGGAGTGCTTGAATACCCCTCCTGAGGCTTTGGTGAGGAGTAAGGTACCCATCTATACATTTTAAACAGGATCTGCCCCCAAGTTCACCTGCTAAATCAAAGGCAAGTCCTGGTGGGAAACAAGCAGGAAATTAGACAATGTCAAAGATAAGGTTATAAAGGAAGCTTTGAGGGGAACAACATGAGCAGCCAATAACTGGAGACCACATCTGCCTGATGGAAGTCCAGTGAGTAAGATTTATATTTCCCAGACAGTGCTGAAGAACAAAGATAAATGCTTAGAGATATGCAGGAACTGGGAACGTGGATTTACAGCATGCACACAGAGGAACCCAGAAAAAAGAGGAGGCTTCTTGCCATACCCAGAAGTGGGAGCAAGCAGGAGGAGAGAAATATGTTATTGTGTTAGCCTTTTGCTGTGCATAGAATTAAAGTTTTATTGAAAAAACTTTTTTTTTTTCAGAGATCCTCTATGCAGATGTTAAACATTTGGGCTGTTGTTGTAACCCAGACAACAAAAAGGCAGAAATGATCCCCAAATCATGTACTAAGAAGGTTCAAATTAAGTTGAGTCACTCTGGCTTAAATGCAGACTGTTTCATCACCCTGATGGATTCATCACATCTCACTTCTGCTCCAGCCTTCACACCAGGTGAAATGGGTACAGAGGTGTGCAACTCTGGCAGCTTGAGATCTCTGGATCCTCTCCATGGGCTCTGATTGTACCTCAGAGGAATCATTAGCTCAGCTCATGAAATGCATTCACTTGTTTGGTTGGTTCTCCTGCTGCTCCTGGTCCTGGATTTCCTGACACTGCCAGCCCTGCAAGTGATGAGACTGCCCTGAGGCAGATTCCATAGCTGTTGCTGGCAGCCTTCCTCACAAGTCCAGTATCAGGCTTCCAAGGATGAGAAGAGAGGAAAGGAGGTGGAAAAGGAAACTCAAGAAGAATTTTTTAAAAAAAAAATTAAAAATGGGGCAAAAAAAGAGTTAAGGGTAGACCAGAGAGAGTTGTGTGAAGGGAGACTAAGAAAATAAGATACCAGTCCCTTTTACATTTTAGTCTTCTTCTTTATCTCCCACCTGTTTCTTTTTAAACATTGAAGAATATCTGTGACATAGAACAGCCAACACAATACTCTTGTGCCTTTGCACCTTCAGATATAATGCCTGAGACCTGTATTTTTTTGCCATCTAAACCCAACCAGAAATAAGAAGAGTATGACAAAAGTAGTTGCATAGGGTTTGTGTTGTGATGCAACAGTCTTGAAGAGTGCCTAAAGCTTCCAGATTATTTTACAGAAACCAGAAGTGTCACATTTGCTCTTCAGTCATTTCTTACAAATTGAGTACAATACAGCCCTTCTCTTGTCCAGAAAACTTGTATTAGCACCTCCTTTTTCTTTTTTCTTTTTTCCCCAAAGTTTCTGATATGGTGTGACATGGAAGAAATGAACTTATGCCTGCACTGGGGACACATGGGTGCCATAGAAGGTGGAGCATACACATACATGCAGACTGCAAAGCTGGTCCTAGATCACCCTGCCTGAATGTCAACATCAAATGATTCTTAATGCCCCATTTCAACTTAGATTAACTAATTAGTCAAAAGTCTGATTTTAGTTATTTTGATGGAAATGTAGCTAATTTTTTTTGTGGTACATAAAGTTACTCCAGAAATGAAGGTAGAAGAATTTCCTCAAAATTTCACCCAGAAATATTTCCAGATGAGATGAACATAATATGGTTTAAAAAGCTGACTGTAATGTTAGGTTGTGATGCCCATAAAAATTACTTTTAATTCCTTTCTTTGATCTTCAGCATCAGTTTGTCATTGGTTTATCTCAGGTTTTGTGCTCTCTTCCCAGTATTGATTACATACTGAATTTTTTAATAGATTAAAAGGTCTATTCTTGTTAATCTATTTTCTACTGGTTTAATGGATTTGGGCATAACAAATTCAAAGATGGTCCTTATTCCTAGGCCCCAAAATATGTGCTTAGAAGTATACAAAACATTCTAATCACACTGCTCCATAATTCCTAATTAAAAGACTATTTTTCCTTGATGTAAAAAGGGAACAGTTAAATATCAGCATTCATATCAAATGAATCTTACTCCAGCAAATTTAGCACAGATTTAAATAATGAGATATGTTACACTTCAGTGTAAAATGATCAGAAAACTGATGAAAATTGCAAAGTTGGGCAGTTTATTGTAATTTGGCAATACTGGTCATGCAAATCCAAGTAATTTTGAAAAGATGATGTCCAAGAAAAACTCATAAAAACTGCCACTATTCAAGCTTATATAAAGCAAACATAGTAAATATAGTGCCATGTATTTCTTAAACAAAGAAGGTCATATCTCAAAATTTACTACATGTCTCAGGTCATATCTCAGGAGATTTACTACAAACTTACTGGAAGGTTTGTAACCTGATAGGATGTGCAGCCTTCCATTCTCTAAACATTGTGTGCCTGAGGGTGGTTTTGTTGACTTAAATCGATTTTCTCCCAGCTGGTACCAGCCTAAGTGAAAGAATCAAGCTCTGCATGTAGACATTCTGCTGGTTAACTAAAAACCTGAGGAAAAATTCTGTGATGGCATTCATTATATTTTCTCCATCCCTAAGATGTTGCAAGATATGATCAAATGCAATGCAAGATTGCTTAATCTTATTTGTGTATTTTCCCATCTTTTTATTCAAAACACTGGAAAAAAGAAGTTGCGTGAAGCAAGTATGTTTATTTGTGGATAACAAATGTAAACTATTTGAAGGTGTGTTCAAGGACAGTTCTGCTCATTTCAGACTTCCTTTGGTGGTACAGGCTTTGTGTTGGAGTCCAGGGCATTCCTTTGGTTGCCCTGGATGGTCACAGACCTCGGGAGACCCGAGAAAGAGAGTTTGAATCCTGGACAGGGGGGTCTGTCCACAGGGGTTGCCTGGCACAGAGCCCAGGAAGACACAGGCTTTGATTTTAGTCCATGGATAAAGCTTCCAACATTGAGAGAAGAATTACAAGTCACAAAGGTGTGAAAACAGTAGTTTAGCACTGCACAGGCTAGAAAATTTGGTAGTTTTGGGATTTTTAGAATGGAGGTGAATAGGGGACAAGATGGAGATTTTAGGGCGGTGCCCTGGGTTCTTCTTGTTCTCCCTTGGCCTCCATCTTCTGATGTGATGTGGGCACAAAGTAGCTCTAAGGAGATTGGGTCAAAGTAGAAATGACCTTTTTAGTATAGATAATAGGCATTGGCAGAGAATTGTAAATAATAGACATGTAACTATCTGTATAAGAGGTAGCGACCTCCCATCACGGGGGGAGTCGCCCTGTGTCCGAGCTGCTGTGAACATCTCGGCCGGGCACAGAGATATTTGTAAGATAAGAAGTAATAAACACACGAGAAACCAAGAAACAACAAGACCTTGAGACTCCTCTTCATTCTCGCGCTGAGCGAAAAGGCTTCAGAGGGACAGAGAGCAGAAAAAGAACCAGCTTGAACCACCACCTGAACCACCAACCTAAATCTCGGGCAAGAAAGAAAACCCAAAACACCCGAGAGCTTTGCAGTTTTTCCAGCCTCAGTTGTTATGCAGGACACTGAAAGCTATTGAAAATTTCATAGTATTTGTACTTGAAAGACATGAGAGTGTAGTAGTACAAGTCTGATTACTTTGGTTTAAAATATATTAATGCTACAAATAATCTTTTTAAGTGTAATTCATTTCTAGCTTACTTGTGATGACTTGCAGAATGGTTGATTACTGCTTGGAGGGAAAAATTGTGTCACAGAGGTCATTGAAAAATAGGAAGATTTAGGGAGTCCAAAAAAAAAGGCAAGGTTTGGGGGTTTTTTAGATCTGGTTACTTTTTCCAGAAGGGAATACATTTTTATAGCATGCATAAAGCAGAAATACTTATCTTGAAGCAAAACCGCAGGTTTTCCTTTCTGTTTTTAGAATCAACCATTTGATTGCTCTATAATATTTTTAGACAGATCTTTCATTATTAGCAGTTTTTATTGCAATGCTTTCCCTGCCATTGAACTGGAAATTTTAGGGTTGCGTGTCTTAATATTTTAGGTAATTCTCAGCTCTCCCTCAAATTCTGTTGATGATAAACAAAGAAAATTTCCTGGAGAAAATGTGGTGAAACTAAAAGAAAAATTGAGAAAAAATCTAAATATTTTTTATGTTTTAGTTGCATTAGCTTCATATTGCCTCAAAATAGTTTTGAATTTGACACCTCTCATGTTAATCCAGAGCATTTCCTCCCATCAACCTCATGCGCAAACTTGACTGCCTCCTGTTTCCCAGGTAACCTATAAGAAAATGCTAGAAACAAAAGCACCTTGCAAAATCTGATCCAACAAAGTGAGTCAGGTTTTCAGGTGAGCACCTCAGCCTAACCATAAACCAAGCAAAAATATTTGCTGTCTCAGAGACCTGATTAGAAATGGAATTTGCTACTGTCTGCTTGAAAGCTGATAAAACACAGAGATAGAGAACAGGACTGTCACATCAACTTAGTTAATGGAAACAAAGGGAAAAGCATTTTCTCAAAAGTATAGGAGCCCAAACAGCTTATTTTTTAATGGGAAACATAAATACTCATGTTTCTTGGAGTAAAATAGAGGTGTTGAATTTTGATAATTTAACAAGAAAAAATGTGTGTGCTTTGGTTTAAGTTCTCAGACTCCTACCCAGGAAAAAAACCCCTTGTAGTAGATATTTATCATTCCATCTGGATTGCATGCAATGAACAGGGGTTTTTTGGGGTTTTTTCGTTTTTTTGGGTTTTTTTTTAATCTGCTTCACACAAAAAGGCATTTTTCTTCACCTTTTTCTATTCAATCCAAAGTTTAAATCAAGATGATTGACAATGGCAGAGGCCCTGCCTTCATCCCAGAACACCTGTTTGTTTCTCAGGATTCCATCCACCAAGAAGTCACTTTTCAGTGTGCTGGGCCATAGTCCACCCTCAGTAAACTGAAAAAAAAAAAAGTAAGCCAGTGGAGATTTACCTGACTTCTTGATATCTCAGAGTAGCTACTTTTTATTAATTTGATTGGTTTAAGGCTTAAGCCTGTATAAAAAACTGGGTTCTAACTTGCTCTGAAATAGGTTTTGCTTTAATTAGGCACTTGGCTCTCCCATGAGAACAGATATGGATTCACAGATACACATTTCCTGCATTGCTAGGGTCTTTTTCACTGCTGGCAAAGCCTCCTCCATTGCAGGATGGTTTTATGTGCATATGAGACGAACTACATCTATTATGATTTCTGATTTTGCCTTTTTCTCACATATTTTGTATGTACCTTACTATCACCCAGAAATGGCCATACCAGGTCATATCAAAAGTCCAGTAGCTCGTTCTCCTCTGTGATTGGAGCCAAAAGTAGAAGCTTAATATAAAATTTAAATTTAAGTACAGCATGGAGCATTACATCTCCATTATATACTCTCAGTTTTCAATTTTCTGTTACTCAGAGAAGCCACCATGAGTTTGAAAATACAGATAAAAGTGCACAGCGGACTTTCAGTCACTAGATTTGTTTTAATGTCCAAACATTCCAGACTTGGATGACTTGCAAGGATAAGAACAGAAACAGCTCTCTGCTGCCACTATGGGAGAAAAGAGGAGAGCTAACTTGAGCACACTTTATTTGTGTAAACTAAATTCAGCCAAATATGCTTCCTGTTGTATTTTTTAAAGGGATATTAAATGGCACATGAAAATGTGTTCCTTAGAGGGAACTGAAATGCACCCTGTACCCACATAACACCCCAAAGTTGCACTCCCATGTGCCCAAGAATTTATAGGCAAGTGGGAAAGAAATACCACCAAGGTGTTATATCAGATTTTGCCTGTTAAATTTCTTAAGTGCCTTGAAGTTGAAAAGATCAGGAAAAATACTTATTTCCACAATCACTCTCACTAGGTTGCTTGACAGGTTAAACTGAACTTCCTTGAACTGAATTATGTGTTCTGACCTGGTTCATGGACTAAAACTTCATTACATTCTGATTTTTGCCTCCAGAGCTCATTTTCCAAATACATAATGTTAATAAAATTATTTTTCTTTTCAGTGTCAGTACCTCCCACTGACTGTCAAAGCTGTTCCTTACCAATTATAGTTCATGGTCTCAGAGGTGCATGAGTTGTCACGTTACACACACACAGGTCTTTATCCCCCTTCCCCATTTTTACACATACCTCTTATTTCTCTCCTCCTCTCTTTCTCTTCCATGCTCTAAGGGGACCAATTCCATCACTAATGTTGGACAATGTTGCATGTGGAGGGGGTAGAGTACAGAGCACCAATCTAATGTATGATATACATGCTCCTGGGTAGCCTCAAGAAGCCCATGCTTAGCTGAGCAAAAGGTTTCACAGCACAGCTCTCAGCCAGGAACTAAAGATTCATGTTGGGCCAGAAAAGAAAAGGTAAAATATATGGAACTATGCTTTCTGCTCGTATTCAGTGCATTTGGATTAAGCCAAGAGCTTTAAACAGCTCTCAAGTCCAGATGGTGAGAACATTATTATATGCATTGATGTAGAATTTTGAACAACAAACCCAAAAACAGACAGCTGTTTCAGTTCAGGGGATGTGCTGGAATCCCTCAAGTTTTCATTTTTTATCTTCTAGCCTTGTCCCAGGAAGCACAGGGGTGAACTTGAAAGGCTAAGCTTATTTTATTTCCTTGGCATGGAATTTACGTCTATGCCCAAATGAAAATTTTTTGTTTATCAAATATGGAAAGAACAGAGATACTTTAAAGCAGAATATATATGCCTGTAAATTCTTCAGGGATTACACAGAGGTTGGGCCAGAAGCCTTTAAACTCTGTTATTATTAGAATAATTTCATAAGCCCATGTATCCAGATGCCCACTCTCTTGATTTTATCAAGAATCTCCCGGTAGCAGACACAACATTCTCTTCTGGCATCTGGAGATTACATGACAATTTCCACTTTCATTTATAATGAAAAAAAGCCCCCGAGTTCGCAAAGAAGATCTTGAAACTAGGAACAAAATATAAGCAGCAAATAAAAAGGTGACGTATTTTAAAATTGATTTTGAAGTCTGTCTCACCAGAGTCTGAAGGCATCCCTTATGATTTCAGGCTGGTGATTACTGCAAACCATTAAGGCTTAGCTCTGAGGCTGGCTCTGGCCCCTGCAAATTTGTACAGGGCTGGGATTTAGAATCTTGGCTCTTGGTCTGACTAATCTAGGAAACAAAAGACATATAATAAGGAAGAAAGTACAGCTAGGGAAACAAGACATCTAGTACTCAATGAGGGACAAAGTCAAGAGGAGGGATGAGCCCTCAGCAGAGACAGAAATGGTGTCAGTATCTTGGTTACAGTACACCTGGCTGTGGTCCTCACCAGCCAGTAATCGTTTTGCGATTGTTCAAGATAAAGAGACTTCCCTGAGTACCAGTGCTGAAACATGCTGATCTGCTTTCACAGCTGGATGCCCTGATGCCCACAGCTAATGCTGCTTGAAGCAGTGCTCATTCAAGCCACCTGCGAATGCAACTCCACAGATCAGCCAAATGCCAGGATTGAAAGCAGTGTCTATGCCTTAAAATTAGTTTCTTTGCAATTTAAATCAGATACATCAACCTAATGTTTGATGTCCTTAGTGACAGTTTGAAGGACATCCCAGAAAAAGAAAACCCCATCCAGACAACACCGGCACTTTATACATTGACAATAAATCTCCCCACATCTTAATTTGCAGTATGAGGAAAAATAGCAAAACTTTAAGAAAGGTAATTAATTTCTACACTGATAAGAATCTCCTTTGTAAAAAAGAAAAACATTTCACTCCTTACAGACTAAAACCATTCTGAAAGAGCTTATCTCAAAACCCCTCTCCCCATTTCATTAAGTGCCAAGGTTTTATCAGGCTGAGTCAGGTGAAGACCAAGGGGCAGGAGAGCCCTTCACAGAGGAGATAGGTAAAAATGCATACTTTCTATTACCCAGTTTGGAGTAAAAGGGAATTGGCTGCTTCTAGCCTTCCTCTGGTAGTTTTAGCATTTGCATGTCTGGCAGTGACCTCCTTTGTCCTTCACAGAGAGTGCTGACTGAAGGAGGTTGCTTTGGAGTATTAGGAAGACATTCTTCCAACTAGGTCTGTATAGACCCTTAGCTCTTCCCATCTTTCTCCTGGTGCCACAAAGGCACAGTTAGGGCTTT
The DNA here is from genome assembly GCA_024734555.1 of Trochalopteron elliotii. NCBI lineage: Eukaryota > Metazoa > Chordata > Aves > Passeriformes > Leiothrichidae > Trochalopteron > Trochalopteron elliotii. Next base: position 1,863,718 of record JANPWX010000510.1, read on the forward strand.
AGATTTCAAAGTGTAACACTCCCATTAAAGCACTCTACAGAGCCATTTAGCTCAGCACACTTGCAGTTACTATCCAAAGTGAAGCTCAGTGCAACACCGCAGAATTTGGAGATGGAGAGGGGCAGTGCACGTAGGTCTGTCTAGGATATCACCCCGGTGGAAACTCAGTGAACTCATGTCCTAGAGTCACTTGGAAAATAGCTGGTGCATCAGTTTAATAAACTTGCATCCTATGTTGTCTTCAGTTGCATTTGTTTGGATCAATGACTTACTGTTCAATCCATTTCTAATGTGTTACTGGAAACTGCACTTATATTTTACCTGGTTTGAAAACACAGTTACATTTACTGCCACTATATTTACTGCCACTATATGTACTATATATGTACATATATGTACTATATTTACTGCCACTCAGCACTTTTTCCCTGGATCCTCATCCATTTCCAGGCACTGCAATACCCTCTTTGCCCTTGTCCAGTTTGAAAGTTAACAGACCTTTAATTCAGTGAGTGGCAACAGCAGAGTCCTGCCCCTCCCCATCACAGAGCATAACCAGAGACAGCAAGCAGGGCACAAGTTCTGAGCAAGAGCTGCTAATTATCTTGTGGTCATTCATAAGCAGCACTAAAGTCAAACTTATGAACTTTTGTACCCACAGATTCTTTGCCCAGCCTTTTAAAGGACTTGATTTCATTCCCAAAGGCTTTCAGGACTCAGCTTCTCAGCCTGTCTATCCCCTGCTATGCTGACAACTATTTTTTCCTCATCTGCTCATTCAAAGCAGAAGCTAAGAATGCAAAGGTTATTCACTTCCAAAAAGCCTCTCTCTATGGACAGGTCTGTGATGCCTCTTATGATGACTAGCAGCATGCTGGCATGCAAATTTGCTAAATGTAACCAAGGAAACAGGGTCCTTACTTAATACCATACACTTCTCAGAGCATTTGCTGGAGGCAGAATAGCATCTCTGGTATCTGTATGCTGTCACTCACCTCTGGGAATGCAATTTAAAAATAATTATATATGTATAATGAAGAATAGGAAAGAAATGTGTTGTATGTAAATACAGCCTGACAGTTCTCTCAATGAATAGATTGACTTCATCAGGAAATCTGATGGAGCAGAATAACAGTACTGATTTGGTTTTTATTCCCAATGGAAAGCAGAGCAGATTCACAGGAAATATGCCAGTGCTTAGGCCATCTAGGTAAAAATTTTTGTTAGAATGTGTCTGGCCATGTGGTCTAACATGCTGGGATGGAAGCAAGATTATGACATGTGTGGACGTCAGTGCTATCTGAAACAAACAAACAAGCAAACAAACTTGAAATTTTGAGACAACCTGAATAATAGAGGAGCTGATGAGAAGAATGATGAATTAATGAATAAAAGCTTGATGCTGCCCTGATCTACCAGCCATCCATAATACACCCAGACAAGTGGCTGCTGAAGGGGACTATGTGGGAACATGAACCAGGAAATATGAGCTGTGAAGGAACATGAAAAGGGGTGAAACTTATGCCTGGGGTTTTGTTCCTCATGTTTTCCACCATGCCAGCATTAGGCCATGCTTAACAGTCCACTTCCAGGCTAAACAACTCTAGTACAACCATACCACAACAGGATGCCAAGAGGAAAACACTCACCTATGAGAAGAGTAGAATTCGTTTCTTCTGGGAAATCTCTGCTGTAGATGTGATGTCAGTGTAAGTCAAGCTAATGAACCTTTGAGAGCAGTCAGAGTGTCACAGAGCAGAGGCAGGAAGCCATTGGAGAGCTGTGAAGACAAAGGGTCAACGTGAAGTTCTAGGGTGGCACTGGGGCAGGGGGGGACTGTGCTGGAGTCAGCAAACATAGAGGGGAGAGAGAAGGGGTGATTGTGTGTTGCAAACTCATGGAGAAAGTTAGATCTTTCAGAATGAGCACATTTTTAACTAGAAAAATCAATAAGTTAAAATAAAAAGCAGGATCCTCTTGTCTTCTCTCAATCCCTGACATTCATCTCCTGCCTCTCTGGGTTCTTCATTAGGTCCTTTAGGTTTAAAGGTCAGGGCTTCACTCTGCTAATCCTAAACCCAAATGTTAAAAAAATCTTTTAGACAGAACTAACATTCTACCATTTACTCAGTGGACTGTAATATAAAGAATCTCCATCTATATCAATGGATGGGACATGAATTAATGAGAAACACACATAATATCATTTTAGCTGTTTCAAGTGAATTGCAAAAAAGTCTGATCATTCAATATATTTTGAAGGAGAACTGCAAAACCTGAACATCCCCCCCAGAGCTTCTGGAAATGTATCTAAAGTGTCTCAGAATGCTCATGGTAGGAAATATCAGGGAAAAATGTCTTTCTGTGGCTTTCAGTATTTCCTGATTTCCTTTAAACCAGAAGTACCCAAAAAATACCTGTGGTATTTTCGTAACTCCACTTTTTCTCCAACAGATTCCAAAAAGTGAAAACGTGAGAAAACATGTATTTTAACCCTATTCTTAATCTCAAACAAATTTATATTTGAAAAGCTCAAGTTAAATGTCACTTTCTGTTACATGTGTTGTTTGTGTCTCCTTATGGCTTGTCCATGACTTTTGTGACAATCCCAATGCACTTTACACCAACTGGACTTCCGGAATTTGTTTTTTGGACATTGTGTTTTCTCAATTCATTCTCTAAAAGAAGGATGTTACATGGAACAAAGATACCTTTCTTACATGGATGTTGACATACTTGATGATGGCCTTCAGATCCCAATCCATGTCTCAAGCCTGAACAATGGCACAGCTCTGTGTGACTCAAAAGTCGAGCAAGATATACTAATTTTGAATGTATCTGTGCTCAGTATCACACTGAGTGAAATCTGGCACAAAACCTAAGGCATAGGTGCCAAAAGTTTATGGGGAGGTTTATTGAATCAAATTGAGCTCCAAATTCTGCACATTCATGACAAAAGAGCCTCATGTGGCATTATGATGTCATTGAGTTCCACCAAGACTGGGTGCAGACTGACTGAATGTGGAGTAAGTGGAGAACCTCTTCCATAAGATAGCACTGATGCCAGGAAATGTGGCAAAAATGCAAGAAAGGTGGCATGTTAACTAGAGAAAACATAATAGATCACTAGTGATCCATGGGTTTAGGTTATTCAGTGACAGTACAAAAAATACAGCAGGGAATGATTGGACATCGACAGGAGAAAAATCAATAATTTTATAAAAAATAGTAATCCCAGAATCACTGTCACTACAAAAATCTTTGAAATACTAGACAGATAGACACTTCAGAAGATTAAGGAGACAGGGAGCATTTATTTAAGTAAGACAGACATATATAACATAATGAATAGTACCTGCAATGCCAAATAGGTTCTCTTATTTACTTCTTAATTTACCTTGGGCCATAGTACAAGAACATAAAAGCAATGAAGGAAATGTTAGAAGTTAAAACAATGAACACAGATAAAAGCAAATACTTTTTATAAAAAAAATTATAAAATAGCACTTTCCCTCAAATGATTTTAAATAATTTTAATGTAGTTAGGGGCCTCAGACTTACAATTGAGAGTACTATACCAGAATATTCTTTGCAAAGCCCATACAGAAAGTTCGCAGGGTAGTTGAGAGAAGAGCCCATTTTCCTAATTTCTCATTGTCTCCAGATAACTTAGAATTGAACTGTAGAGTTACCACAGGACATTGTTCAAAAAAGTGACACAGAACTTTTCTGTATCTAGTAAGAGCTTTATATGAGTAGTAAATCAGAAGATAACACTCTTCTCAAGGTATATCTCTTTGTGCAAGCATGTACCTGATTTTAAATGCATCTATACCATAGAAAAAGAGGTAGGAAATCCCCTAAGGAAAGAAATTCAAAGGAACCAATCTTATGGGATTAAGAACTTTACAATAGTAACCATAAATAAAAGCTGTTTAATTCATTTAAAAAAAATGCATGAAATAGGTATTCCTGCAACTATTGATAAACATGATACGTGCCGACTACAGCACTGTGGAAGAGTGAAACTGAAAATGATCCATCCTGAATACTCTAAGTAAAAGCTAAAAGGACTCAGTTGCTTCCCTTTGCCCAAATACTAACAATAATAATAAGGGGAAAAGAAGATTGTTATCTTATGCAAGCAAAAAAGCAATTGAGTGAGGAAATTATTTAAGCTTTGGTGGTACACCATATGTTTCAACCCCCATCTAGAACCACTACAGTTTTACAGTAAAGAAGCTACTAAAGAAGAAATTAAAGTGTGTAATTAATGTTACAATATTACATTAACACATAAATAATTTCTCTGGCAGGTCATACAATTCACATGCATATTTTATTAAACTGTAAGAAATAATTTTCTGAGTGACCCTGATCTTCCTGCATGCTTTGAAGTTTGAAAGCCAGCAGTATAGCCTATAAGTTTAAAGAAATCTAGAAAGAATTGCAAAGTTAAAAGGTACTTTTGATGTTTGTTCTTTCTCTTCTGTCACAAGGGCATTCAATACAGTAGAAGTAGAAAACATTAATGCCTATGAAATTTCCATAGCAATCGTGCTCATTTAACTCTTTCTAATCACTTAATATAAAAGACTGGAAAGTGCTATTTGTTTAGAAGGGGTGGGAAGACAGTGATAGGAATTTCCTATCTCGTTGCCCACAGATTCTACTCTTACTGCCTTTGCACAAATTGCCAGGAGTTACTACTTGCCATGAGAGTAAGCATCTTCAGCTCTCCAAGTACCCAGCAGTTCCTCATGTCTCTGGAGGTCAGATTCAGAGTATACCCCTTTGCCCTAGAAGCATCTCCAGTATCTCTGGTCACAAAAAAAAGGCATCAGATTGCCAGACAACCTCCCCTCCTTTGTCCAAACAGCCTCATCCTCACCACTCAGACAACTGCATCCACAAACATGCTGGATTGCAATGGGACATATCCTTAGGGTGCAATTGTGGCATGAAGTGGTCAGTCAATTTTTAATTTTTCTCTTTTAAAGAAGGTTGAATGTTGAAATCTAGCTGATAAATGGGGCCAGGCTGGCTGTGCTGTGAATACATTTCCTTTGTCTCACTCAAAATTCTTCAAGTCTAATAGGAGCTGAGCCCATATTCTGGTGTATAACTGAGGAGAAAGTGCAATTTCAGCAGTAAATGAACGCCACCACTGCTGAAGTTCATGTCACTTTCCCTAAGGAGAGAAATTCATTTTACGACTGATAAATCTGTATCCATTCAGAACATTTCTGACCAGTAGCACCAGCAGGTGGAAACGCATCATGGAGTAAATGCCTTGGTGGAAATTCTTCATCTTTAGGCGTGGCAATGCCAAAGCTTTGTAGCAAATCATACACTTGACTTTTTGGTGGTTATTCTTGGAAGTATTCTAAGTTTTGAGCTAAGAAGGCAAATGCAGCTAGTGAAGGAAAATATCTCACAGGGAGATAGATTTCAGAGAAGAGTAAGTTTGAAAAAGTAATCAAAAATGCCTCAGCAAAGGTTATAAACCCGGATCTACCCTGTCTCCTGAGCACAATGTTTCAAGCAGTCCCATCCATCTTGTATATTTAAGTGCAATTTCCCATTAAAATTTAAGAATCAGAGAATAAAGGGGTCGTGGGTTATTCATCTCCACCCTGAACTCTATCCAGTACTTAAAGACAGCAAGGAACACACCCAGAGGCGCTTGAAATAATCCCAACATGTATGTCATGTGAAATACCATGAGATTTTTAAAAGCACATTTAAATCAATTAATCATAATTTCATAAAAGGAGATTTCTCAGAAGTATTGATTTAAATTCCTGCTAAACTGTTAAATAAAATTACCTGGCCACCAAAGATGAGGTTTTAAGTCTCCCAGTTGGTGCAACAGTCTCTGTTTGCCAGCTGTATTGTAATAACCAAAAAGTTAACATCTCTGACTTTATAATTATTTGAATTTTAATGAACAAGATGAATTAAATCTTTCAGCTCAGCTGCTTATGCTGTGAACTAGCCTGAGTTCCTGAAAGATAAGAAATATATTGTGCTTATTCAACAGCTTTTCTGCGTGGAGAAAGGAAGCCAGGTTTCTGTGGAATTTAAACTCATTATTAAAAAAAACTTGATAAGGGTAATTATGAATATGAGTTGTAGAATGAATTATTGAGTTTGAGATGAGCTCCAAAATGAGAACATGGTTCTTCTACTATGTCTAGGGACAGTGTGTTTTTTTAAAGGGGGGTGGGGTGTCTGTCTGAATGTCACACACACACACACACATATATATATATATGCATCAGAATATTATTTCCTTGTAGTCATAGCAATCTAAACATGCAGCTGAAGGACTATCAAAGAACACATAATTTCTGCCAGTTTTAATTCTTTTTTCCTTTTTGCTGAAGCTTTTATCACCCTCACTGGTATCTACATTTCACACAAAAAATATTGAACATCTTTTATGTTTTTCATTTCTCTCAGAATGAAAGGGATGTTGGTACGTTGGTGCAATTTGCCAATAACACAAGCAAACTAATTTGGAGATAAGTAGATGGCAAAGCTGGCTCATTTCCAGCTAGTAAATTCATTACCAGCATGGTAGATCTTGCAGCCAAAAGTATCAGATCTTCTGTGTACAGCAAAATAGAGAAGGTTATGAATATTAATATGAATCCATTTTCCTTTTTGAATTCTGCGTTCTGCAAGTAAAACAGACAAAGGTGTATCACACACATATATACATACATGCATGCAGACACGTGTAAAGACTGGCTCTCTTCAGCTACATGCATACTGTTCAGCATGGAAATTTTGCAGCTCTAAGTGCGGGATTAGCTTAGGGATTTAACCTCATTTCTATGCAAAAATTCCAATCAGAGCTTAAATAAGGAGATATTGATGAGCTAGATACATTTGCAGGTGTTTCTATCCAGTACTGCTCTTCTCTTCCTGCCTTGTGCTTTTCTATGTTAAACACCAGGAGCAATTTTTTAAACAATAAGAAATGTAAATCTTTATGATCATGTGTCTTTAAACTGCGCACGCTGCAATTCTTTGAGTGAGGATTAGTATACTTTTATATTGGTGGTTTTTCCTATCACTTATTTTTTCCCCTGTGAGGCTTTTAGCATGCTAAACACTGAAAAATGCCTTCATTCCCCAGAATTATAAAATAGTATTGGAAGAGTAAAAGAGCCTCTCTGTTGCATACCTTTAAGTTTGAATATTTTGATTTCCTGTGTAATTTCAATTTCGCTGTGAATCAGAACTATCTACAGTAAACAGAAAGCGGAACTGGAGCTTGCTGATATTATGGTCTGCCAGGAACAGGAGCTGTTATTGCAAGTCTGAAGAATTTTATACTTCTCTGATAGCTTGTATACCATCTGAATCTTATTAAACTGCTTGTGCCCGAGCTGCAGCCTGGAGCCTTACTGAGGAACCTTAATGCTAATAACAAAATAGACCTTAATGAACCACAGCTTCAAAGAGAAATAATAACAAATCTGAATGACTTCTTGGAAAGGATTTTACTATCAGCAGTGATTAACAAAATAAATAATGTGCCAGGAAACCAACTGTGGACTGCTCCATTTGTTTATTTCTGCCTCTGTTTTGACTGCCTGACTGGTCTTTGAGCTTCTTTATCCCAAAATGTGTGCCTCAGCCTGATGCCAAGAGTAACATCCTGGTTCCGTTCACAGTATGAAATACAGGAGGAGGTCGGTATTAGAGGTACCTGCCAGAACTGACATTGCATATACAGTAAAGGTATCAAAAAGGCAGCAGATCAATGTAAACCAAAAACAGAGCTGTGAAACACAGGCAGAACTATATATACAGAATTGTTCTTTCCCCTGCTGTAGAAAATGGTCAGCCACTCATTAGCTGAGGTGGCACTAAAACTGTAATTTGCACTCTGATGAATGTCGTCATAGTATTCTGAACTGGCCTAAAAGACACAGAATTGTATAAAAATGAAAGAAAATACTCAGGAGATTTCCTACTGCATACCTCTTTATCAAAACTGAATCTGCAATCCTTACACTATTATAGACAGAATGGTTGTCTAGTATTTAGAAGTCTTAATGTAAGAAAGAATGTATTTGTAAAGCTAAAGAAGACCAATCAAACAGCTTCTGACTAACAGATCACTAAATAGTCAATTTTGATTTGATTTAAAATCTTGACATAGTTTTGCCACCTTTCATTCGTTAAATTTTTGCTATTTATTCCCTGGAGGTTTCCATAATTCATACTCCAGGTGTACTTAAAGATGGTAACAATTTTACTGAGTCATTTTTTATGATGATAGAGAGCACAGATACTCTGATTTTTTAAGCTGCTTGGAGTTCTAGACATTGAAATCAATAAAATCATAAACCAGTTTGGATGAACATTCAGTGAGATCAAGAGAAATGGTCACTGAAGTTGTCAGAGGACATTTGTGTGTGTGTGTGTGTGGACACAGTGAATTCAGGCACATATAACTGACTTTCTGAGGGCAGGAGCTGGACTGTAGGAGCATCATTTTGGGGCTACGCAGTTCCACCCACCACAGTCCCCCAGTTCTCAGACACTGTGGGACCTGCCTGCAACAAGAATGACTTCAGGCAGCATGTGTGCTATGTGCCATCACATCTTCAGACAGTCTCTGTTTGCCCCATGTATAGAAAGAGCAAGGAGAAAATCATAAAAGCCATCAGGGCTGAAATAATTTTGACCCTGGAGCAGTAGGTTCCCTACATGCCATTGTTATAAATGACCAGCTACATTGTTAGACTTTCAAATGGAAAAAAAAAAAAAAAGATCTTTTTGGGACTGACAATTTTCAAGCCCTTGAGGACTTTATTGTTTAATAATTGCGTTTGCAAAATACTTTCAGAGTGTTCTCACCTGTTTATACATCTGCTATTATGATGTAGCATCAAAATAGTAACAGACTTGAATTTTAACCACTTAGTTTTGCCCTTGTGTGAAGTGGAGGTATAAATTATTTTGCAGCCTGACATTTTGTGGGGTTACAATATATCCCTTCCACACCTTCTAAATACAATCAGTTCAGTTTACATGCCCAAATATTATCGTTATGGCTTCCCCAGCTACAAGTCCCCCCTTGCACGGCAGACAAACTGTGCTCTGGCTGCTGCCCGCCCAGCCCCGCAGGAGCGGATCGGGACGCGCTCCTGGGGTGCGGATCTGCGCTCGGCAGCCGGCCGGGGCTGGCACGGGGGTGGCACAGGCCCAGGTAGCCCCTCCCGGGGGGCTCAGCTGCCTCCCCTGGCCCCGACATCAAGGGCTCAGGAGCAGGGGAAGGAAGGCTAGATGGGATCCTGCTGGGAGGAGGAGGAAAGGAGGGAGCCGCTGAGCAGACTGCGTGCGGAGAGGCTGCAAAGAAGCAGTTCAGAACACCCAGTAATTTTGGTAAATCTGGGCACCATTTTGAGCCTTAATCTGTTCCTGATCATAAACAGTGAAAGCACAGGCATGCTGGTGACAGGGATGAGAGGGAAACAAAACCCCAACACAGGCAAGTATTCCTTTTGGTGTTAAATATCCCATAATCACAACTGAATTGACAGACTGGCAACCCTGGAGTCAGAATTCAACTAGAGTGTTGCAATTCAGAGCTTTTGCTTTGTTTTACAGACCAAACCCATATTTTTGTCAGTAAAACAAGCAGATTGGATTCAGATGTATAACAGCATTATATTATTGAGACAGAAGTACAATTTTAACATTTTTAGTTATTCGCAGCCACAGTTCATTTTCTTCATGCATTGCTGCAACTTGATTATCTAAATGTCTCAAATGACAACATATAAGCCATTGGATAATAAAAGTTTTAAATAAACAGCATTTCATTTTCAATGTGAATTTTTAAGATAAAGGATTTATCCTGCACTTTATGGTGCAGGAAATGGGCAGCAGGGACTCAATGAATCCTGACAGGCAGATTTACTCACATTTTCAAATTGGATAATGGGGAACTTCTGAATATTGCTTTTCAGACTAATAATATATTACAAAAAAATCCTAAACCATTGTCTTCTATTAGTGGCTTTCATGATTGTCTAATTTTGCACTTCATTGAGGAAGTGACTATTTAATATCCCCCCTGATAAGAGCAGTACAATCCTGATTTACATGCTATTTGTACTCTTTCACATTTATTTTTCCAAACATGATATTTTCTGAAATGTTGTTTTGAGTGCCAGTTTTACCTCCTGGCAAAGTCAGGGTGCCCTGGGCTGTTTAGATGAGGTGTGCCCCAGCCCTGCACAGCAGTACTGTGCTGACAGAGCTGCCTGACACAACCCTCTGCCATTTGTGGGCGTTTGCTGAATTATGCGACCACCCACAGAATGGTGAGATGCTTTTGAACAAGAAAGAGCACCTCTCCCTGTTATACATCTTTACATTTGGATTTCCTGGGTAATTACAATTTAGCTGGGAATCAAAACCATCATCAGAAAACAGAGAGGGATTTCTGATCTGTTATGTTGTGCCAGGAACGAGAGCTCTTCTTGCAAGTCTGAAGAGAGCTGTACTCCTGCAACTGCATAGATGAATCTTGTTGAATTGCTTGCAGCCAAGTGGAGAACCAAAGCTGATTTTCGTGCAAAGCTTCCAATATTATCCCTAAGACAGTCTTTTGAGCAGCAAGTGGAGCAGCTCTCTTGTAGGACCCAATGGTGGAGCTGTCACTAGGGCCCTCAAAATGCCTCCTTTACATTATGCAGTAACTAAACAGCTCATTCACCTTAGCTACAGCTCAGCAGAGAAGCACTTAGCTCAGGAGCCTTAATTTTTTACTGTTAGCCAAAATGCATCCAGTGAAGTTTGGCATAGTCATTTAGTGCTTTAGCACATTGTAGGTGAGACTCCCTGATCTCATTTCAGAGCTTCGTGTTCATTAAACCAGGAGAGAAACAAAGCTCCCCCTGGCTTGCTTCCCTGCTCCCCACCTTAGCTGGGAGGAACTTACCTTTCTGCTCCTACGGCTTCACAGACATGGTTAAAATATCCCTTAGACCCTAGAGCTCAGATCTTATTCATTCCTGTAACAGTCCCCCCTAGGGAGCAAGATACCTGCTATCTCTCATTTTTGCAGAAGCAGCAAGGTGATCTCCCAGTGCTGCTGACCCCAACAATCTGTGTGAGAAAGCTGGAAAAATACAGATACTTATTACTTTCTTCTTCTGCAATGCATGCTGCTTTTCAGATTCCTCTTTTCCTACAGAAGTACAATTCAGCTAGAACCCAGTTTCCCACAACACTTCCCAGTGCCAGGGGACTGATGCCAATTCACCAATTCTTAGTAAATAATTTCCTCCTGAGAGTTTGCCAGATATGTTTCCCTCTAAAAACTTCCAGCCACCCAGATGCACCCAAATTATTCATGGGGAGATCTTGATGGGCTCAGAAGAAAGAGAGAAAGATGAAACGTTCCCTATTCTGCAGGTATCTGGCCCTTTTGTGAAAAGATGTGTCTCCAGGGAATCCAGGGGCAGACTGTACATCCAAAACATTCCATCACCTTTTTCCCATTCTATTCTGGGCAAGTCACTCCGTATCTCTGCCTTAAGAAGATTATTACCTTTTCTTAGCTCAGCTTCACCGTAGTGTTGCATTGCAGCTCTGATGATGCTGCAATACTGGAGCAGCCTTTCAGTTGAGCTTCACCACATTAAAAGACAAACAAACATGAAAATATTAATCAGGGAATCTTTTACGTAGAAAAAATGAAAATACTTACTAAACAACATATTAAGCTGCATATTTAGTCCTTTTTCCTCTGATGTTCTGGAATGTATCTAGAGTTTATATGAAATCCAGATGAATCGGTTTTTCTTCTTGCTTCAAGGTGAATGGATGTTGATTCAAAACTAACACGGGTACCTCTGCACAAAGGTGTGCCAACAAATCATGATAAACAAAACAAAATTAATTATTTTTTTCTGAATCCATCTGGCCTCAAAGAAGTACCATGAATAATAAAGAAATTTCTTTTTTTTTAAATTGTGTCTGAATTAATCTAAGTAGATTATAATACCTGAAAATCTATTAGTAGCATAACATGCATTCTCATAGCAACACTTCTTTGTTGTGTGTTGCCCAGCTGAAAATGAATTACAAGAGTCTTGTATGGATTAACAAAAGCAACTATTTCAACATCTTCACAGATTTTATAATACACAAGGTGCACCAGCAGAATGCCACCATATAAATGGTTTTCCCTTAGAAACGTATGTTGGAGCCTTTTCTGTCTTTGGGGCGTATCAAGGATGTCTCACTTCCCCCAGTTTGATTAGAATCAGAAATAATACTGTATGGCACCCAAGTAGGAAGGTGCAGAGACTGAGGATACCCAGCACAGAATCTCTGAGGGATCTCTCTTGCTTTTCAAGAGAGGTGGTTATATCCCACATATACAGGTGAAATCTGCTCCAAATTAATTGATTGACTAAATATGATTTAGGCAAATCTAAATGGTCTAGGTGTCCAATTATCACTGAATTATTAGCATAAGTTAAGAAAGTGTACAAAGCACACATGATAAGGACTATACACTTGGAAGAACACCCTAGATCTTTGCAGTACCAGCAAAACTATTGTATAGAACAGCACAATTTGTAAGTTTTCTCTGCTGCTGAAAACTGTTTCACCTCTACATCCGGGTGAACCTGTGAAGATGAAAAATTGCGAATACTTTTTCTTCGACATGAAGAAAAGAACAATGTCCTGCAAACTGGATTAAAATGGAAAATTTGGCCTTGAAATTAAATACAAACTTGGGGATGGGTGTGGCTTTGGCCCAAGGCTTCTTTTCAGATATAGCTCACAGCATTCAAGCAGCAGAAGTCTGTAAAGAAATGGAATGTCCAAAATTAATTTTCCCTACCAATTATTTACCTGAAATCCTGACAACTGTGTTTTATTAAAACATATCTCTGAGTATGGTGTTATTTAAACAGTACTGCAAGGGTTCGAAATATTTTTAAACAATTTTTATTATATCTATTTGTACATGTGCTTGTGTTTCAAAAAGTAAACATTTCTTGGAAAAAAAAGGTGTGTCATTATAGGTGTCCCACAAATTACATCCACCAGAATTGCTACATATCAAGTGGCACCTCTGCTTTTCTGCACTATAACATAATCCTCACTCCCAACAGCTCTTACTGGAAAGGAAATAGCACATTTACAAACATTGCCTAGTAGTTCTTGTTAACTGATAAAACTACTATTGTTGCTAATTTTAGGGTTACATATTAAATCATAATGAGTCTTGTGAAAGGTAGAAGGTACCTCTTAAAACACGTAGCTGATGGATTGCCTCTGATAAACTGATTTTTAACTTGATGAAGGTGAAGTAACTTTCAAGTGCTTTTGTGTGCACCAAGTTCCTATGTTTTATCTGATGTTTCTCTTTTTTTTGGTTATTTGAAGAAATCTGTAGGGGATGGAGCCATAAAAATGCGTTTTAAAAATGTAGGAATCCAAACAGACTCTAGAGTGAGAGCTGACACTATGTGCTTAGCTCGGCCTGTGGTGCCTTTGCACAGCAAAAGTCTCTCAGTAGAAAAATTCTGCAGCAGTGCCATGACACAGAAGAGTTACAGGTGATGTTCTAGCTTTCTCCTTGAACTAACTTCTGTTATCATCAAAATCAAAAGGAAAAAATCTGTTTGGTTAATTTGCCTGTCCTCCTTTTGCAGTACTACCACCCAGTTCTTTTTTTGCCCTTTACACTTGGACAAGGTGATTCAGAGAATCCCAGCTTACAGTCTCATAAATTTGTGTTTCACAAGTGCTGGAGACATTTGTATCTGGTGTTTGTATAAACTCACCATCATCAGGCTTTATTCCACCTTGCTGAGATATTCCTAACCTTAAATTGACACACCTACACAGAAGTTGTCTCAAGGGCACAGCAGTCTCTATGTCAGTTTCTACATCAGGTTTTCAATCCCTTCTCTTGGTAACTGTGTAAGAGGAACATAAATGCTACTGGATCAGACCTAGACCTACCTAACCCAAATTCACAATTTTGATTCTGCCTACCTAACCCAAATCCACAGTTTTGATTCTGCCAGGACCAAAGCTTCAAATAAAGATTCAAACATGGGAGATTTGCAAAGCAGCTTATTTCTCATTTAAAGTCCCTAGAAAACTGCTGGTCAAAATCTTTGAAGACAGGACACAGGACTTGCCAAACTCAACTTAGTTCAATGGGTGATGAACACATTTAAATGTGACATTCAGAAGATTCATAGTTTCTATCCTCTACACTTATTTCACTTATTTCTCTTCTTATTCCTGTAAATATTTTCCTTTTTGATGTTTTCCAGCTACACCCAGCAGCACGTATTTCTGTAGGTCATTTGCTTGTTAATGCGACATATTTTCTTTAAAGCTTTTGTTTCCTATATTTGTCCTTTGTTCAGTGGTTCATCTCTTGTACTTCTAGCACTCAATACAAATGCTGCTTGTCAGTTGTTTCAGAGTATCCTTTTATGTAATTTCTCTATTTGCTACAGTTAGTTGAATTGGTATTTGCTAAATAATTTTCTTTTTTCATTAGTCACCTTTACAGGACTGCTATTGTTTGTTTCTGTAGGGCTTTCTGTCTTTCTAATAATTTTTTTTCCTTACATATAAAACCCTTCCATCTTCAATCTACTTGTGTCTCTTTTGATTTTTTTTCTAATCAGAAATGAATACAATTTACCTCAGGAAGGCATTTTTCAAAATACAGAAACTTTTAGTAATGTCTTAGCACAGACTCCAAGTGTTCTTTTGAGATATGAGGCTACAAGGAATTAGAGCCCAACCTTATGCACAAAATATTTTTTAAAAGTCTTTTCAGTCTGTGCAATCTTCCTGTTGGCTTTATGGAACTGTCTGCCATGATACTGCCAATTTAGTTATGTTGCAAGTTTTCCAGAGTCTTCCATAATCCTGCCAAATTACACAATTTTATGCCATATGAAAATTGTCTCAGGTTTCCATTCTCCCTCCCAAGTGACCATAAAAGGGTTTAAACCAACACAATCTCATTAGAGGCCAGATGCTCAGGTCAATAACTGTTCATCCTGTTGAAAATATACTGTTTCCCATCTTTCTTATGATACCTGCCTTCTAAGAACACGACTATTCTTTTCATTTTATGATTAATTTTATTTTCTTAGCAAGTTATGAGTGATCTCATCAAAAGGCTATAAAAGTCTGCGTAGAAGTTTTCTTTAATCCTACTCAAGATGCCATAGAACAAAATTGCACACAGAAAACGCAACTGATGTTGCCACACTTATGCTGAAAATTTATATATTTACATATTTTCAGTGATTTATAACTATGTCCTTCTTTTTTTTTCTTTTTTTTTTTTTTTTTTGTCATTATATAAGCCTCTTGAAATAAATTTGCTGATTTCACAAACCAGTTTATGGTTGGTGAAACCAATACAAATGAAAACTCGTGCATGCACCTGGGGAAGGACATTCCCATGTGCCAATACAGACAGGGGTTCTGGAGAACAGCTTTGCACAAAAGGACTTAGACGTCCTGTTCAATTTTAATGAAGTTTTAATTTCAGTGCCATAGCAGCTATAAAAGTTCCTTTACTACTCATTCTGATTCACAAAATCAACATCTCAATTTGCCTAAGAAGATGGTGGTTCCCACTTGGTTTTTTGCTGAAAAGGAAGGCAGCAAGAAGGATTTGGCTTCTTTGATAAAAGTTCACAGTCTTCCTATCTTCCTGTGTTTGATAAGGAATTATTTCTTGTTGCTTTTTTTCTCCTGTCAATCTTGTTTGCATCTTTCTTGTTTTCCAGAATATAACATTGTCTCTCACCGCGTAGGCCTTTATCTGTAGACTGATGTTCCATTTTCTGAAACCACCCGAATAACCTCCACTGCAATTTTATCATAGAAGGAGTTAGGGGTTTATACCTTTCTTTATTTTTTGTTTAGGGATGTGTATGTTTTCTACTACTTTGACATATTCTGCTTAGAGCACTTGAAGCCTCTTCTGGAAACTTGCATTTTCCCACTTTTCATTATAGAATATTTTTAATTTAATATTTTTAATTATTTTTTTTCCTTTTTTCCTGCAGGCTACTTTTCAAATCAATCTAATGCAAGCATAGCACATGTTTGTGTTCTTTTAATTTGGTTTTGGTTTTGTATAGGAATATGCATATCCTACAGTGAGTCCCTACTCCCAGTACAATGCTGCAAAATGCCCTAAAATTCCATTCTAATTCAGATTATTTTTTGGGTTTTTTTCACTTTGACATTAATGACTCTTCTGCACCTGGGACTGAGCTTTTAAAAATATGTCCACTTCCCTTGAACAACTGACCCCTTAATATTTTTCCTTAATCTCTCTGTCTCTTGTACCACATTGATTCTTCAATGCGATCCATGACATTCATTCCTACCATTCATACTCATTTGCTATCCAAAGTCAGAAGTAACTGTGTCACCTTGACCCTGGTGCAATCATTCCCCTCATCATTCCAAAATGGTTCCTCACATTGCACTTTCCTGCTACATCTCTGACTGCAAAGGGAAACAAATCCATGTCCCAGGAAAGGGATGACTTTCTACCAATTGCCAAGGGAACACACAGGAAAGACACAAGCAAGAACACAAAGATGTATCACCTCCTTGCATTAGATAATGTCTGTCATGCAACCAATTCTCCTTCCATAGGAAGTTGAAGTGGAAGTTCTGGAAGTTGAATTGTTATTGTCATCTTCTCAGAGTTCCCAGAAGATCAAGGCTGTAGAGTTTGCCAGGGTATGTGGTGTTGGGGGTATATGGCATGTATGAGTTATTATATCATGTTCACTGTGGACTGAACCTTCAAATGACAGGAAATCCATCTCCATGCAGCAGAAAGAGCTACTGCTTTTGGTCTCAGGTAACCTACAGAACATTTGTAGATAAATCCATTTCTTAAACATCCTGTGAAGATTATACTTTCATCATTTGCCTTTTGCCTTTCTCTTATTATTTGTAATTATAATTGATTCATTTGAAAATTTCTTCTCATTTCTTACCTAAATAGCTGTATCATTTGGTTTAGTGAAAGATACTGGATCTGTCTATGAAACAGATATAACAAGAGAGCTGTATTCATGTAGCTGTATTCATAGCATTTTTAAATATCTGGAGACAGTCCAAGATTACAAAATTCACATCCAGAATGGAATTTGTCCTATATTTAGAGGGTTCAAACAGCACTGATGATCTGATGTGTTTCAGGGAAAAGGTTTCTCATACAGAGGGATAATCAAATTCAGCAGCTGCCTATGATTTCTCTTTTTCTTCAGAATAATGTCTGTCAACAAACAATAATAATGGATTTTTTTAAAAAAATTACCCTGTCATTTTCCTCCACAGATAGGTTATTTAGGTTGTCCAGACAGAAATATATTTGCTGCAACTGTTTGTTGAACTGCAACTGTTCAACAACTAGGATTGCAACTACCTTAACAGAAGATCTAACTTAATATAAAAATATTTCTAACTCTTCTTGAGATAACTTTGTTTCATCCCAAAATAGCAGCGTTTTTGTTAATGGATTTCAATTATGAACCTCAAGTTGAATTCCTCAACCATTTTTTTCCATTCTCTTTATATGTAATACTTGGCTCCAAGAAAATTGGCATCTCTTTAGAAAAAAAGTCCTTTTAAAATATATGAAATGATCAAAAATTAATGTTCACTTCATTCACGTAGTGTTACTGCTTAACAGAAGAATCAAGAGGAGTTTTGCAACAAGATAAATAACTTCATTTCTTCTTTAGACTCCATCTCATATTTGGCATCACATCAGTGCTTTTTAAAAGAAAGAATATTACTGTCAAAATATCTTCTCACTGGAGAAAAATGTTGCCTCAGAAAAAAATCTAAGAGAACAAAGAAGGCCATTTACTGGGTGTAAATATCTATAAGAGATTTTTTAAAATTATTATTTTCAATATTAATAGTAGTTTTTAGATATCAAACGTGCATTTTCCATAAAGCATGTGCTTTGGCCTCTGAGTGCTGTGTGGTAATGCTGGAACCCCATGTTAGTCCTGACTGATGATGTTTGAACGGAGGAAAAGACATCATCTGTCAAAGTTAAATCTATCATGTCTTTCACTGTATTTTATGTCTGGCTTGTATTCAATGAATAATCCAAAATGTGCACAAAAAAAATCTGGGAGCCAGCATTTTGAAATATGACCAATTCACAAGAAATATTTCAGAATATCATTTTCAGTTATCCTATGTCAGTGATTGATTGCTTGTTATTGCCATGTGATAAGCATGATGAGTTGACACAAAATTTCGCACTACTTACAGCTTGTATGGCTTGTTTTGTCACTCAGAAATAACCCTGCTTATTGTGTCACTCGCACAAGAATTTATATGCAGCACGTAATAGTAGAGTTAAAAGCAGACATTCCTGATAATTTTTCTTTTTCATGATAAGTCAAGGTTATTTTACTTGGTCCAAAATAAGAAATTTCCTTCCTCAGAAATTATATATATGTGACCTGACCTAGAGCATACCAAGTCAGACAGCTGAATGATGCAAAGCAGACAATGAAGCCTACACAGGCATTTGTAAAGAAAAACCTAAAGTATGACAGAAATAATGAAGGACAAAAAATTTTAAGATCTTGGCTCCCATTCCTTGCTTTAGTGCACTGTTCTCCTCAATTAATGTAACAGAAAGTATCCTTCACTGAGTTTTCCAAGGAAGCAAACAGCATAAAATGCACTTGACTCCAAAGCTGAACTATCTATATAGCTATTATATTCATATCTTACTTCAGGAACTCTCCTATTTAAGGCAATTGCTACTTAAATGCTGTTTAACAGAAGTGTCATAAGCAAAGTCTAACTGCTAATTATTTTATCTAGAGCTGGTAAAAACAAAATTATGGTATAGGAACTTGTTGGGGCATTGCATTTTAACAAAAAAAATAGAAAAATATGACACAGACAGGAGAAGAAAATGGAAAAAGATACTTAGAAAGTGTGATTTTTCTGGGATGATTAAAAGAATTTTGCCTTATTAGTCACAGACATGGAGAACTGCGAGAGGCATGAGAACAGTCTTTCAAAAAGACAACTGCTCTCTGAGTGCAGAAAGGGCAGGAACAGAACAAATCCATTTATTTTGCTGTAAAAAAGATGAAAGTCAGAGACAATGAAAACTTTCTAAATGGCAAAACCAGGCAATTATTGCGAAAGAAAGAAACAGGAGATGATGGTATCTACTTCCTGGTGGCTCCTTAAGGGAAAATTTTAAAAGCCACAAGTTATTCAGAAGTAAACCATAAATATCTTGCCTATGTGCAGCTGGCTGGAGTAGGTCACCTCAGTAAAGAGTGTTAAAGCTAACATTGTGTTCCAGTGTGGCCAGTGAGGAGACCAAAGCAGCGAGAACAAACACTGAGGCTGCAGTGCACTCAGTGGAGGTGTCCAGAAGGAGCCTCAGTGTCAGCCCAGTTCAGATAAAGAAGGCAAGAGTGGTTGTGCCTGGCCAGAGCTGAAGCCCACCCTCCATCATGTCCTACCTCCAGACCCAGCCAGAGACATGTAAGAACTGGGCAAACTCTTTCCTCAGGGCCTCATCAGGCCTGACTTATCCCAGCACTCCATCACCCCAGCAGCCCGGGGCTCCCACCTCCCCACAGCCCAGGATCCCCTAGGACCACCAGTCCCTGCCCCAGTGAAGCCACATCAGGGCTGATCTTCATCTCCCCACCCTGCCCAGCCATGAGCCCCCATCCATGGAAAGCCTTGGTCTACACACGCACAAGCATGCAAATGTGGCACTCCCCCAGACCACTTGTTCAGCTTCCAAGGCTTTTTTCTGAGCAGTCAGGGACTCATAGAGCTGGGAACAGAGAACAGAGGTTGTACTTAGAGGGGATGAGACCTTTGGGAGGCAGCGGCTACATATGTGCAAGTTATGATTGATTACAGGGTAAACATGAGGAGTCTGTACAATGCGGCATCCAAAGGGCTCTTTGAGCCCTGGATAAAGAAAAAAGAAGAGCTGAGAGCAAAAAACATTCTGCCTTTATGGGCAGCTCTGGCAAGATCAGTTCTGGAATATCAAGTTCATTTCTGGTATCTACATTAGAAAAAGGATGTTGAAATTTGGAGATGTTACAAAGAGAAACTACAAAAATAACTTCAGACTTTAAATGAATACCTTGCTGAGAATGTTTTAAAGTTCATCTCTTTGGCTCGTCAAAAGAAAGATGCAGTAGTTACCTGACACTGTCCTCCAGGTACTTAGCAGATGTTAATAATGTGCTCCTTAGTCTACCAAAGAAAAGTGGATCAAAGACCAATGGTTAAAAGAGAACTAAGAAGCGGAAACATCGTAAGAGCTATGGGTGATTACTTCTTGAAAGAGCCTGCCAAGAAAAACAAGGGATTCTCCATTTTTTGGTGTCTGGAAATCAAAAGAGAATGCCTTTCTATAAAATAAACCCATGCAGATGAAGAAACTGAAGTTCTAAATGAATTAAATGCTTCATTTAAATTAAATAGAATTTTAAAATATTATTTATTTGACTTTAAGTTGTGCATTTCTCAATAGGCAAAAATCCATAAATAGTATTTCCCAATTCTTTGATTTGCACTTCAACTGCAAAACAATCTGGATCAGATTTAAAGTCATGATAGAAAGAGCTAGTAAAGAAACAAAGCAAGATGTTACATCTACCTGGTAAACATGTTCCTATTCCAGGACTGGAACTAGTTATCAAAAGAAAATTTTCCATATCTTTGGCTCACATTTTTAGCTTAGGTAAAAAGCAGTAAGTTCACCCATATATAATTTGTAAATCTGAACTTCCTTAATTGACATCTGTGTAGAAAAAAATCTCTACAGATATATCAGGCAGACACATATCTGATAATCTCTCCCACTCTGGCTGTGTTTCCCCTAGTGCAGCTAAAGCCAGTCCAGATGGAGGGCTGGAGGCTCTTCCCGTTTTTGATTGAGCAACTTTTCCCTCTCTTTGATACAGGTTGTCATCCCATGATGAATGTGATGGCAGCCTTCTCTGAAATATGTCACTGGGAGACATCCAGGGTCAACAGAAAAAGCTCAGCCACATATTTTGCTCACTAGATATAAGAATTACACTCTTTCTACAGGCAGTTATTTTTACTCCCTCTTGGGTTTATTCTTACTAACATTTTTAGCAACATTTTGTAGTCCAACATGCCTTTTTTTCTTAAGGAGATTCCTGAAGAAGAGCATGAAGCAGCAGAACTGTAGCTTTGCACACCACAGGCCACCTTTCACCCACCCCCTCCCTCCCATCCACAAAGAGCAGTATACACAGACATTGGAATTACCCAAACAAACCCAGTGGATTCCTGGGCTATGACCATTCTTGAAAACAGTGTTTTACCCTCTAGTTTGGGAAGCCCCATGACTGTGCTTGAGAGATGTGGGTCATCATGTCTTAAAATTAAGAGATCACCCATGAACTGAATGGCAATGGGAATAAACAAAGCAGTCTTGATTTCTAGCCAAGGATTAAATCTTTACTGATGTAACTCCATGAGCTGCTCATCCACAAAAATCAAGACAGCCAAATGAATTGCCGCAGAAATTATGTCTATTGCGAGCTGATACTTAAGTTACCAAATAAATTTTAATCACCAAATTGTTTGCTGCAAAATTTGTTCTTGCAAAACATCACAATACCCAGTCAGTACCTTGCATGAGTATTAAAATCCTTAGCAATTTTTGAACTCAAAATGAGTTATGTCAATTTTGGTTTGGGTGGCAGCAAATTGTGACTTCACTCAGCAAGAAAACATTTCCTGCTGCTATCTCTTAAAGGCTGCCTGCAGTGTTTAACTATCAACTGCTGCATCACACGGACTGGAAGGTGACCAGTGGAATGTGCAAGAAGAGATTAGAATGAATTTTTGACGCGTGTTTTCATTTCATAAACTCCAGTCTCTGTAGACACAAGTTTGTCATTTGTTATGTGTTTTTTTTCAACAGCAGTTTTGTCTTATCTGATGTTGAAATTCTTCCATGAAGCTTTGAATTCTGAGGCATAAGAAAGAGAAATCAGTTGGAAATTTGTTCATGTCTATCTCTGTGCTTGACATTTCTCCACTGATAAGGTACAGCTAAATATTGACTTTTTAGTTAAATTCAGATTAGCTCTCTAGTCCATGGGCATTGATTGTAAACCATTATCTTTCTTCATTTATGGGCCCCAGTGCTTTAACACCAAAAAAAAAAAAAAAAATCAGAAAGAGAAAAAAAGAAAGATGAAAGACAAAAAAGAATCGAAAAATTGAAAAATATGTAATTGGCTGCAAAGATGTAATTAAATTCTGCTAGGAAAGAATATAAAAATGTTCTTGATGTTTACTTTTAAAAATTTATTCTTCTTTCATTCTAGCAGTCTCTCTGTCCAAGTAGTTTTTGACCCATTTCAGGAAAATGACAAACCAAGGTTGCCACCAGGACACAAAACTGGGAAAGATATAAAAAAATTCTTCTATCATTAATTAACTAAATGCAAACCTGGCATTAAATAAGTATTACTAAAGGTACTGCTCTATAGGGGCTCAGTGGTACTGCCAATTCCATTAGCCCAGCTCCTTGTCCCAACACAGTATAATATTTTGGGTATGTTAAAATAAGAGCAGATAAGAGAGCAGGATGATGTAACTCTTTTAATTTTTTAATAGCCTTTGACCAAATCCCTCCCAGGAGGCTCTAGAGGAAATTAGGGGATCATGCAGTACAAGGCAAAGTATGCTTATAGATAAGAAATTGGCTAGGAGAAGAAAAAAAAAAAACAAATAGGATGAACAAGTAGGAAGTCTTCAGCTCAGCAAAAGCTGATCAGCATGGACCCTTGTGATTCTGCTCCAGAGAGGTGACCCAGGGGGGACATGGCAAGAGAGCTCTACTTCAGCTGCCTAGGGATGCCCATCTGGAAGAGATTAGGATTACGCACACATGGAGTTACTCTGCAGCACACTCACTTCTCACCATTCAGTTAATCCCATCTAATTTCCAAGTGTAAACAAATATTTAACTTCACTGGGCTGAAGCTGGAACAGCACAGGTATCCTGGCTTTCCTGAGCAGGTGAGATACCTGTTAGCCTCAGGTGTCAGAAGGAGGGGAGGGAAAGGGTGACAGAGAGAAGTCTTGATCAGGGAGGCAGTATCATTAATGTTGGTAAAATCTCTGGTTTTTCCTCCAAGACTATAAACAGGCCTGACCTGACCTAAAAGTGTCAGCTAATTAGAGGATGTATACTGGCTTTTATAACTTGTACCCTGCTGGGCAACACAGATGTAGAGTTAGGTTTTAAATTTTTGGTCAGCACATTGTATCTCCATGTGACCCTGGATCAACAAATGAGACTCTCACAGTAGAGAGAAAGAAGCTGCCCTCAGTGGGGCAGATCCAGCCAATAGCTGGATCAAATGTAAGGGGAAAAGAACTCTTCTGATACTCAGCAGTCACCAAGGATTTAACAATAAGTTTAGGGATCCTTTCTGCTGTGAAATATACAAGCATTGCCTAGTCTTAGATCAGAAACTCCATGTGTTCCTGTGCTCCCCATCTTCACTGTGCCTGGGTACACAGTCCACATTTCAAATCCTGTGTGTGAGTACCTTGCAATGACTGCTTAGTTGTAGGAATTCAATTCAATTAAATACTTTATGGGGCTTATTTCAATTTCAAATGGAAACACCTTATAAAAGAGGACTCATCTAGGAACTTGATTTTCTCTTCTCAGTTTCAAGTCAGAGCAGAAAAGGGAAGGGAACCTCGGGATTACAGCATTAGGCATCATTCAGTAGAGTAGAGCATAGTCCCTCAAACTTCCACCTTAAGCATAAGGAAAATCTGTCATGGAAATACATACCTTGATATGGTACAGCAAGTGTTGGTATAAATACTTAATTTGGCATAACATGCAGACATGATGAAAGTACAAAAACCAGATGAGTGCCTTTGCATTTTAAGGACTCTGTTCTTCAGATTTTCTTGATTGTTAGCACACCACATCTTCCACAGAAAGAGCTTGTAATATTTCCATTTTAAACACTGCCTTTTCTATTCCTATAACATGAATTCCAGCAAAAATTTCCAAAATCTGAAAAACAACTGATTATCTAAAGACCTTTCTTCCCTTTAAAACCAAATGGTGCACCTATTCCAAGTCCCAGCTTGATGCATATTTAAAATTTAAATTATAAATCCTCAGAAATATGTGCACAACTACAATGCTGATAGGCTCCTAACTGCCACCTACAGTCCAAGAAATTAATGCTGTGATCTCATCATGTACCACAGGTCCAGCTGGGATTGGGCTAAGTCAACCTGTGGGCGGGAAACCTCAGTGGAGTTTTAGGAAGTAATATTAATAATTTAGACTGCATTTAGCCTGCAAATTTTGCTAAGATTGCAGTACAATTCATTACTTTTAAAAACCAGGAATAGGATTTTAACATTGCTCTTAAAAAAGGATGCAGAACTGTCAGCCTCTAACTACAGTCATTCTGTACAGCTAGAAATATGCAGCATAATTAGAACAAGCAGGGGACCTTTTATGGCAATAGGAGCCTATAAAAAGATGTGCTGATACTGAGAAAATCTTTATTTTTTGCTGACTACTGCCATTTTTCAAAGGCTTTTTTAAGCAGCTGATCCTCCCTGGTACTGCATTCCTGTTCAGATATGGCTGGGAATTCAAGGGCCATGGCAAGTGACTACCCACCAGAAAGCCTCTACAGATATCCCCAAATGATGAATTTTGATGGAATTTGTCAGGTCTTCTGAGCATAAAAAGGGAAGATTGGTGGAAAAGGATGGCAGAATTATTAGTTATGCAAGTAAGTTATTCAGTATCCTGCTTGGAAGACAATCAACTGAGTGAATGTGTCATTATCTTATCGTTGTTCCTGGCTGGATCAATAATCCTGAAATTACAGCATCACCAAAGTCAGGTGAGCAAGAGTTGTGCGTAAATAAGACATAAAATCAAAGTGGAGTTGAAATTAACTCAGCAGTGAAGATCTTTGGAAGTCAGAAGGCATAGATTCTTCTATGCATGAGAAGAAGTAAGTGTGAAGGAAACATACACAGAGGCACAAAAAATCTGCAAAATTCATTTCCTCTTTAATAAAGTTGGTTTCTAATATTTTTAAAGATCTAGTAAAAAAAAAAAGGTTGTTTTTTCACCAGAATCACCTAAAAAACTGTACATACCCACAAGGTGATGCATAGAACCTTCTTTAGAGGGAAATTAATGGATCTTCCTATACCTCAGGTGAAAGTGCACATGCCCATATTCAGCGTGGGCTGGCATGTTCTTGATTGCTTGGCCATCCTCTTGATTGCTCTAGGTCTCTCCTTCCTACTCTTACATCTTTTTTCCTATAGAGAAAAGGTCAGAAAATGTGGCCTGAATGTTGAATGAAACAAAATTACATTATTTAATTTAATCTGTATTTTAAATGGCTGTATTTTGCACAAATCTGAATGCAATAAACTTTTAGCTGTATTTTTAAAAATCCATTTAAAAATGACCATTTTTAAATCATCTTATTAGCTGACTGATGTTTTCAATTACCTTTCCTCTATGGCCACTAAAAGCTCAGTCAAGGGCATGCTGATGCTAACAGACATCTTTCAAGTTGTCACAAAATGATTTCTCAATCAAACCCTAGAGGCACAATTTTTATCAGTATTTGTCAAGTTCAGCTCAAAATATTAAAATTAAATGAGAGAAATCCAGGTCTTTGAGGCAGCAACTTGAATAAATACCAGAAAATTAAACCAAATTCAGTCATGTCTCCAGCAATTCCACTCAAGCCAGTGGCATTTCAAAGGTTTCAGATAACAAGAGAATTTGTCCCAGTCAGTGTTTTGCAGTCAATTTACACTCGGAGTTCATCGACTTCAGTGGAAATTCCACCATGATAACCATGACAGAGCTGGGAATGATTATATGCAGTTAAGGTATAAAGAGCTAATGAAGCATGCACAGATCAGTTCAATATGTTGAATATTCTCTTAGGACTGCTAAGTAGATAATGACTCTAGTAGATTAAGAGTTATAAACAGGATTCTTCTTTGTTGTATGTTCTTATTAAATGATGACTTATCTACACTAAAAGTAGCGATCTACAAAGTTATTCAACGGACAATTCAAAAGGCAAAAAAGAATCCCCACTAAAGGTGCTTGCCCTTTTGTCCTAAATGTTTCCAGTCTTAACTATAACAATGTTGTTCAGAAATGTGTGGAGAAGCCAACAATATATCTACTGTCACTTCTCATTTATTGATGGTTAGTATACTGATGTAGGCATTCCTTATTTGTCTGCAATAATTAGAGATAATTCACATTACACATATACACACAAAATTGGTACAGTATTGAGCAAACTTTTAATTTCTTTTCCATTTCTTTGAACATAAAAAAAAAAAATCCCTATCTGATTTTTGGAGCATGAGAAACAGCATGGAAAATGCTGTAAGGGTCTGTTACAGAGTCTCCCAGCACTGGTTCCAGAAAATTCTTTGGCAGCTAGGACGTTATTCTTAATTATGTCCTGGACTCTATGCCCCATTCTGCCCTGTAATACCCCTTCACTGAAATAAGAACCTGGGCCATCATATCTAACTGGATCATCATAGGTTATAGAAATGGAAATGAGTCACCTCTTGTACAGGTGCACTATGCAAATTGATGTAGAAGGTTACTTAGGGTTTAACATATTTTCTATGTCAGAAAGGACAAGGTGCTAGGCAACATTCAGGAGATGGATGGGAGATGGTTTTCTGTTTCCAGGCACTCACAAAAAGCCTAGCAGCTCTTTCATGCATTAATCCTGCAGACAGACTTAACTCAGAATTTCCAGAGACTTGCCATCACGGTGAGATGTGGAATGATTATGCAGGTATCTAAATGGAGTGCCATCAAATGCAGGGATGTTCAGAGAGTTGGAAAACAGTCTCTGTAAGGTGCAAAACAAAATTATTGAAACAGAAGAAGCCACTGAATGCAGAAATAACTCCAATGTGATTATATATTATCTAAAAATATTGTGGCTGACAGTAATAAATACATTCATAAGAACTGGGATAACATTCAACCCTTCACAGGATTTAGAAAAATACAATCAGGCAGAAACAATCATCATGATAGATAAAGAACAGAACAAACAGAACGAAGTTCTAGTAATCCTTGTTAGGGTAAAAAAAGCTCACCTTTTTGTGATCTCACTGCCAGACACTGCTTTCAAGGAAAATTACATAGTTCATACCTGACTTTTTTCCATATTTTATGTGACCAGTATTATAGCTTTCCAATCACTGCCTTCTCCACTACCAGCCTTATGTTTATGTGATGATTGAGGACAATATAAGGAGCAGAGATTCACAGTGTGGCAGCCCCAGATCAGAAACTGGAGGATTGTAACACAATTCATACAAAAAATAAAATTGCTCTTGTACTTATTCAGTATGCCATAGGCTATAGACAGCCCATGGCAGGACTGCATGCACAACCTGTGTTGAGAAGACAGTGTGAACTGGAGTCAGAACTTACACTACCTGGAAATTTTAACCAAGTTTCGTACTATCAAGAGAAATGGGTATCATGTATGGCATCACCAGCAAAACCTTCTGTGTTTGTGGCCCTTTACCATATTATCACCATTATCCATTCCCACATCATTTAATGTAATTGTTCAAAACTGTGTTTATAATCACATTGTCAACATTTCACGCTTCCCTCAGGACAGATGAGTTTCTGACTCCTGCAGCACTCCAGTAACTGCTGTAATCCAGAGACCTACATTGTGCTGGGAGACAAAAAATGAGCTGCAGCAGAAAGCTCAGCATTACTGTGATCCATTTGAAAAGCCATTTGAAGGACTACGTGGATCTAGAGGGTTTACCTCTGCTGGTGGCTCTGAAAGATGCCCTAATCTACTTTGCTCCAAAGAATGGCCATGGCAGATGGAATAACAAGAGAAGGAGGTGAGCTAATAGGGATGACTGAAATCTCTCATCCATAATGTTAGTTTTAATCAGATATAAGAAAAGAGAAACATTTTAAAGAAAGCAAGCTGTGCTTTGCAACAACCCCATGAATTCTCAGAAAACAATCAGTCAGTGAATTTCTTACCAAGCCAGCCTGGTTTTGATAGGTAAAAGAAAAGATGTATGCTCATGAGAGTACCAGCTTTGTGAATAACTTGCTTTCATATTTGCTTGACATTATCTTCCTGTCTTTACAAAGACTTTGCAATGTGTAAAAATCCCAATTTTTGTATAAGCATTTGCTGTTTCAAAAATTTCTAGTTAAAATAACTTTATGTTATCAAGTAGGAACTTCTGGTTATTACTTCTCATTTTGTACCAATAGCTACTTTAAAGAAAACCTGTCATGTTTCTGAGCTTAAAAATCCTTGTTTTTTTCCTGGAATTGAACCAAATAAAGCTCTAATCCTTGTTGCTCAACTGACAGATAACTAAAATTTTAGACAAACACAAAAAACTTTTCTGAAAACCAGGTGTCTACATAGCTGTGCAGAGTCCCTTTATCTAGCACTTTGTATCTGATATCAGCCCCCCATCTTTCAAAAGCAAAAACATGTCAGTCAAAACTTCCAAGGCTGAAAATTTCCCTTTCTTTCTTCACTTGCAATTAACAGTCTAAGTTGTTCTGTAATTGCAACGTGAAAATGAAGCAATTGTAGTACAACCTTTTCATTACTAATTAAGATTTAAAATGTGTTTATAAGTATTTAGAAATAAATCTGACAAGGACCCTTGTGAGAGAATCATGGACTTCTGCTGGTCTTTATCTGAGACAAATTCATTATCATATAAGTTCCCAGAACTGTCGCAGTGGCATCACACCCAGTGACACACTTCATCCTATAAGTTCAGTTACTTGTTCTTCATGTACTTCTTTAGAGATTTGCCCTTTCTAATTAAAACAAACAAAAAGAACTACCAAAAAAAGAAAGAATTTTCATTGCAAAACTTTGTTGAAAGAATTATTAAACATTGGGCAACTGAGTATTAACAATAAGTGTTAACTAAAATAACCCTTTTTTTTTTCCAGTTCTATGGTGCCATGAAAAAGTTACAACAGGATATTTCTGCTCTGGTCTCTCTTCCTCTCAAATGCCTTCAGAGTTTATTTTTCCATGGTTATTCTTTTTCTATTCTTCATTATTACTTTTTAAATATGAGTCTTACCCCTTTCTTTGTTTTATGAATGCATGAGGGAAAAATATGTCTTTTCCTTTAAAAAAGTTTGTCTCCTTTTTAATCCAAATTATGGCAAAAGGACCTTTATTAACACTCCATTATCTGAACAGAAAGAGGTCCAGGATACCATAGGTAATGGAAAAAGTAGGAAACATTCGTGCTAGTAGTCAACTACAGAGCCAGTATAAATGTAACTTGGCCAGTGCTGACACAGAGCTCATAAGCTTATGCTGAGCAATTTGAGAGCTCATACAATCCATATCTAAAATTCCCCTGCATTGTGCCTGGCTGGGACCAGGTCTTTAAGTTATCTCTTGGTTTGGATGGAGAAATAGTCGTCAGAAAACTATCACCCCAACAGGAAAAGCATGTGCTGAGAAGATAAAGCATGGAAATCTCCCAGGGACTGGAAGTCAGATTCCTGCTGGACATGCAATGTGGTTCTTGCTCCAAGGAGGGCTGGGGAGCACCACTTGATATGTGCCAGCTCTGTGTCTTCACTCAGGACTGCATAGGAAGCCACAATTTCCTCTCACAGTGTGAAGAGATGCAGAAGCAGATCAGTGCTGGCCAGTATGAGGCTCAGAAGTTCTGACGTTGAAGGGGAAAGCACCAAATGGATGTGTCTCTGCTCAGTGTTTCCAGATCCTTGACTCTCCACAGAGGTACCCCAGATCTACCAGGATAAAAATTCCAGCAACAGTACTGTCCCAGAACCTAATCTGGGCAAGACAGAGATACATCCTCCTCCATGTAGCTCTGTGCCTGAGCTAAGTACCAAAACAAGACACTTTTCAAAAGCCTAGACAGTGGTCAAAAGAAATGTGTACTATAAACCAGTAGGCTTTTCAAAGAAGCGTCAGTGGTATATGCTTTGCTAAGTGCATCAAGATTCACCATGCATTTTTATTAATTCAAAATGGTTGATCTAGTTATATAAACAGGAAATGGCAATAGATTAGCTCCCGGAGAGTGTTTCATATGGGATTACATTTAATGCTGGAATTCCTGTCAAACTCTTAATTTTTAAAATACTGATAACACAGTCCATACTGTGCACTTTTTTGAACACTTGAGCAATGCATTCCCCACAACGCACTCAGAGTCCTAATAATCAAGATTGCATTTAGAGAAGCTTAATTTTATTCTATTAATCTCTCCAGTGGTAAGAGTAATTATTTAGTATTCACTAAGAAGCAATCCCATATCATGCACAGGGTGCCAGTATGTTAGCATGATTTGAATGACCACATAGTGAGAAGACATGTTTCTCTCTCGCCATCAGATTATTATGCAGGTCCTTAAAAAGACTATGAATTTTACTTGCTGAATATAAATTTCCCTCTGCTACTCCAAATTACCTCCAAAGTGTCCTATCTGCTTTAGTATCATCTTTAAGTTTCCCTTTCCAAGATTATGTTTCATTTTGTGACTCTCTTTTTTTTTCACCATGCACCTTTGTCCATCCCTACATTCTGCTAAGGACTTTTACAATGGTAAAAGTCCTATTTCTTATTCCTCTTGTCTCATCTGAAGCCTTTTTAAACAACTACTGCTGTGTATTGTGTATCTTCTTCAGGTGAGCAAATCAGAAAGACAGTATTTGAATAAGGTAGGAATCACTGAACACTAACTAATGACTTTTCTTTGTGTCGAAGCCATTTCAGTTTCTAGGAAGGAAATTTTTCCTGTGACTTTTCTTTGAAGAAGATGTATCTTCCAACCAATTAATTCCTTCCGTTGTAAAAGATGCAGAACAGTGGAATACTAAAATTGGTGTCTTAGATGACATATCCCATATGTAACTAAACTTACAATGTAAATGTTGTATATGTATACATTATTTAATTGTCTCTCACTGTCTCTTGTGTTTATTTCCTTCTGCAGATTCCTGTCATATATTTTGACTATCCTGAAGACAAAAACTATCTATTTTTATTGTTCATAACACATCCTGAGTCGTGAATCAGGCTTGTGGAAGCCTCTGTAACACATTTCATAAAATAATAATAAAATTAGTATATGATATGGAAAACTTTGCAACATGAAGACAGTCTATACTGTTTTTAAGACTTTGCCCTCTGCACCCAATATGCAAACTCCTGGATATTCTGACTTGGATGTTTGTTCAGTCACTGTAAATTCAAGAATTCAGCTGACACATGAGGCTTAGAAACCATAACTATGGCCCCCCAGTGCTAAGGGCCACAGGGAACCTTTTTCTCCTGTCATTTAACTTCAGTAGGCAGCCATGGTGCCTGTCACTATCTGCAGAGGCTATTTCTTTTTCACTTGCTTAATTCTTCTAAATCTTCTTATTTCTAATTATTATTCCATCATTTATTTCAATCTATCATCATTTATTTCAACCTAACCTCAGCTAGTCTGCTTCAGTCCATATAAACTTTGACTGCTCCTAATTCTTCTTCCCCATCTACTCTTTCAACTGCTTCTTCACCATTTCCTTCAATTACAAGTTTATTGGAGATTTCAAGTCCTCCAAGTCAGGCAAATCTATGTTCTCATCAAACAGGAATAAATTCATGAATGCATTATATACCTGGACTCTCTTCTTGATATTTTAAGGGGCAAAATGTTATGAATAAGCTTATTAATCACATTTGGAAGAAGCCAAATTCCTGCTTTATAAGCATTCTTGAGGGCCTGATGGTACTATAATATTTGCTTCAGGGTTTATGAAGATGGTGAGGAGCCAGATTTTGAGAGAGGAATTATTAACTGCAACAAGCCTGCGACTTTTAAGATGAATGTGAGTGATCCTGTAGGAGTCTGCACCACACTCACATTTTCTGGCTTCCTGGCATCTGCGAAGGGAGCCAGACGCAATGTCTCCCTGCCAGAACAATGCAGTCCAGGATAATCTACTGTGAAAGGAGGGCTTATGGCATGCTCTGTAGAACCCAACCACCACAGCTGTGAATATTATTTTTGAGTCATACAAGTACACACTATACCAAGCGTAGGTGTGTTCTCTGGCTCTGAGGATGCACTGTCCTTGGAGAGTGCTCAGAATTATGTTAATTCCTTCTTCTACTGCAACTATTACAAAGAAATATTTGTCTGTTTCAAAGAGCTATTGTATGAACTGGAATTATTTATTTTGATCTCCAGGAAAGAAGATTGTTCCCATTGTTGCACCTTTGTGCTAAGAATTACTATCCCTGCTGACGGGAAACACAATTCTCCTTGGGCGAGTACAGTCCCGGGGTATGTGCTGACCAGAGGAACTGCCAGAGACTGACTGCTGTCAGTACCTCTCTCCATGCTGCACACCATCTTACCCTGTGAGGACAGTGTCTCCTAGAAACCTGCATCTCAGTGAAGTTACAAAACCCCTCGACACAGTTTACATTTGCAGAGGACAACTGCCTCCTCTGTCCTTCAGGCTATCTTGGCTACCATCCTGCTTTCTTTTGAATTTCCCTGAGGTTAACTCTTCCTTGTCCAGCACTCCATCATTTATCTCACTTCATCCCCCATCAGCCTGCCTCTTTCAGCTCTCTCCATATAAATTTTGACTCTTCTTTAGACCTCAAAATCATTTAGGCTTTTGCAGTGTGTATGCAGCTGTGTTCATGGTCAGATCCAAGGTCTGCCTGACAGGCAGTAAAGGCCAGGATGAACATTAATATGTAAGCAATGAGGAAACCATTGAGTGTGACCTTGAATCCTAAGCTAACATGACAGTATAAACACAGTCCCAGTTACTGCTCATACGGTCTCTGCCTGTCTGAACAATCTCTCTCTTTTTCTCTCAGGCTCCCCCATTCCCCCTCACCAAACTTTCATTGCTTCCTCCACCATTCCTCACTCTCAATGTGAGATTGGAGACCTTTTAAGCAACTTGAATAGAGGTATTCAAAAAGTCCACTAAAAATCACCTGGTCCTGAATGGCTTCACATAAGTCCATGTCATAATGAAGTTCAGAGTCTATATTTGGATACCCACAGGCCTCTGTAATTTTTAAATTAATCAGTCAGTGATTCCTCAAAATTATTTCAGTACAGTCCTCACAACTCAGCCATGTAAGAGATTAGTGAATTCCTGTCCACAGTGTCGTGATCTTGCACATTTGTCCTTCTATCTGATTAATCACAACTGGTTCACAAAAATACTGACAGAAGTGGTGTCACATGTTCATCCATGGCAGAGACAGAGTTAGAACCCAGAAGATACCTCAAATCCTTCTTCCCTTACTTATGGAGAATAGAAGAAAGTACTATTATTCTAAAGACTTTTTATTAAATAGTGAGGTTTTTGTGTCCTGCTTTGCCTTCACAAAGGGTTACCAAATTTCAGCATATTCCCCAGCCGCTGCCGTCACTCTTCATTCTGATAATTGTTTTACAGGCAGGAAATCCCACGATTTATCAAATTGCTTTTTAATGAACATGTAATAGCAACTAACAATAAATGAAACTAGAGAAGGCAAGAAGGACCCATAATCACAGCCATCAACTCAGTCTAGAAGTGTCAATCCTGATGCTAATTTAATTTAAGATTTAAGAAGATTACAGAAACTATCATAATAATTTCAACTTCCACTGCCTCAGCAGTCAGTTAGCATTGGACAGATGGCATCATAACCAAAACATTTTTCTTGCCCCTTATATGTACTTCCTCCAGTTATTTCCTTTATCACAATATGACACATCAAAGAAAACAAAAATCACAATGTCTATTAGGATGTAGAAGACTGGTATCAGTTAGGGCTTAAGTATAAATTTCTTTTCTTTCTGAAAACTTAAAGGTTTTCATCATTTTCCCCCAAAGATCCTCACATGCCTGATTTTCATGATGGACTACACAATAGATCAGTAAGGGATGGCATATCATAGAACAAATAAACTGAGTAATAGAGAATGACAGACCAACAAGAAAACCAAACAGAAGTTGTAGCAAGTCCCTAATTGCATGTTGTTTTGAGGTTTGAGTTTTGATTTTTAGACAATTTTTGTGCTAAAGGTAAAAAATTCTGGGTTCTCCCTTTTACCTAAGTGTTGGTATTTTCCAGTCAGCCCTAGTTCCATCCTGATACCTGTTACAAACACCTCATCCAGACTGCATAACCTCTTTCTATTTTCCACTTTCATTAATTACATAAGATTTTTTTCTTTATGTTGTCTATGGTCCAGTGTTTCTAGACACTCAGCCATTCTGTGACAGACAGGGATTACATTGGCTGTTCTTTTCATAGTTCAGTAATTTTAGTATGCGTACAATCCTTTTTCTTCTCCTATTACAAACCTGGCCACTTGTGACAAAGAGGAAGTATAACCAGCCATTCAAAACATAGCAAGCTGTAGCATTTAGGTTAGGGTAATGTGCTGCTCTGAATACAGAAAAAAACATGTTATAACTGTACTGTGTTTAGTGGGTACACAAAGGAACCAAAACTAGTCCTGGTTGCGGTGAAGAACACTATGGGCAACAATCTAAGGTACTATTTGCCAAGATAGGTGACCTGCTGGAATTGAGTGATACAAGTGAATTCCTTACTGAGATGGAAACAGAGAGGCAAAAAAAATTCAGGAATGTATCTGGAAAAGGATCAGAACACATGGCATTTTAGAGGATGCAATGGTGGGAATAAAAAGGAAGTTGGGAAAGCAGATTTGCATGAGGAGATAGGCAGAGATTTATAAAATGGGAGATCTACAAAGTTTATGTAAGAGAGTCTCAGGTCTCAGTTGCTAGAAAACCATGTCTTAAGCAAGCATTTCCCAAGAGTATGCAACATCAAGTAGTTGGTATGGAAACCGAGATGCATAAAAATATAACTTCAGAACACCACTGAGTCTGAGCAAAGACTGTCAGCCCAGTGTCCTGCATCTGACAGTGATTAATGCCAGTTCCTTAGAGAAAAAGCAGAAGAAAGACAGCAGGTACAAAGTGACCTCTGCCTATTACTTTCTGGAGAGCTGCCTGGGAGGAAAGCCTTCTTGAGACAGAGAAAGTTAGCAGCCATGAACAGAGCTGTATCTGATTCCCTTGTTGACTATACTGTGTTTGGCTATTTATAAAACAATTTCATCTTTTCATTCTGAATTGCAAAAATATATTTATATACTGGTTTAAATTTTCTAACCTTCTGTCTGAAAATGTCAGGGGTGGGGGGGCAGCCTCTATGCTTCACTTGTATCTGCTTTTTGGTCCATCTTACCTTAAGGATCAGGCACCTAAAAATCACAGCTCAGATAGAGACTTACAGAACGCTCCCACCCAAAGAATGGTCCATCCATGTTATGCCCTCCTCCTTTGGATTTATGTCTGGCTCACTTCTCCGACTAAGAGAGTTCAAAATCTCCTGAAGCACAGTCACATTAGCCAATTCCCTCTGCTGTTCCTATGTGACAGATAAAATGGCCAAGTGACAGCATCTCGTGCTGAGCAATGAAGAGTCAAGTGCTGCATCAAGAAGGATATGAACACATAGTTTTATCTCTTTAACAAGTCGTCTCTGCTATAGAAAGAGATGAAGTGAGTCCAAATGGAAGCATGCAGAGAGATAACAATCTGTTATGATTATACTTTTCCTGGGGAAACTGTCAATTTCACTGGTGAATCTATATATTGCAGGTATATCTGGAATGAGAATGTCCCAAACCCTTTGCTCTTCATCACAATCATCACAAAGTGCTTGGAAAGACATGGCACCTGGATGAGTTCAACCTCCCTCCACTGCTGCCAGCAGTGTTGCACTCAGTACAACTCTGAAAAGTCGGCTTCAACTCTCAGCCACTTCTCTGGGCAAAAAGCAAATTGAAGAATCACATAGAAAGGAATCATGGTTTTCTGCTAAGTTGCCTCTACTGCTCATCTTTGCACATCTGCTGGCCATCCAAAATCAGTGATTACAATATAAAAATAATTGTAAATAATTCCAATGCAAATCCAATTCCAGCTTTTCTCCCAAATCAAATAGGCTTTTTCTATATTTGCAGCCAGTGATTTTAACAAGCCAGCAAGCTTGACGCTATGTGAGCAAGCTTCATCATCTTCTTCAATCAGTGCTTTTAAAACATCATAGCTCACCTCAGACTGTCTAGTGCAATTTCTAGATAGGCTGATTTCCAATAGCATCAAAAAGTCAATCTGAGCAGCAGGTTCCTCTCTTTACTTTTTTATGAATCCCATGAAAAATTTGTCTATTTTTTTCCTGCCTGGAGCTTGAGACTGTTAGACCGCTGAGTGCTACGCCAACCAGCATGACTTCCAGCACCTTGCAGGGAGTCATTTATGTCTGAGTGATTGTTTCAAAGAAAACAGTGCTGTACACTTCTGAGGCCCATAGCCTCTCCTGCTCCTCAGTCATGAGACTCAACTCACAGCTATAAAATATGTGTTGTACACATGTTGCCTTAACTGCAATAAGAACCTCCTCTGTCACTATCTTGAGAACTGGGACTTACCTAAGGAAAAAAGAATAAACTGTAGAATCATAGAATAGTTTAGGTTTGGAAAACGACATCAGAAATCATCAAATTCCAGCCCCCAAGCATGGGCAAAGACACCTCCCACTAGACCTGGTTGTTCCAAGTACCAGTCCAACCTGAGCTTGAACACTGCAAGAGCTGGGGCATCCGCAGCTTCTTTGGGCAACCTGTTCCAGTGCACTGGGGTATCCACAACGTCTCTGGGCAACTTGTTCCAGAGCCCCGCCACCCTAAGCACCCTGAAATTGCTCCTAATATCTAGTCTAAACCTATTCTCTTTGAGTCTGAACCCATTTTCCCTTGTCCTGTCACTACAGTTCCTGATGAAGGGTCTG
Organism: Trochalopteron elliotii; assembly: GCA_024734555.1. Classification (NCBI taxonomy): domain Eukaryota; kingdom Metazoa; phylum Chordata; class Aves; order Passeriformes; family Leiothrichidae; genus Trochalopteron; species Trochalopteron elliotii. The sequence goes on from JANPWX010000510.1 coordinate 1,900,812, forward strand.
GCTTCCCTGTAGGGCCCCTTCAGACACTGGAAAGTTGCCATGAGGTCTTCACTCAACCTTCTCTTCTCCAGGCTGAACAGCCCAAAATTTCTCGGTCTGTCTTTGCAGGGGAGGTACTCCAATTCTCTTATCAACTTTGTGGCCTCCTCTGGACAAGCTCCAAACAGCTCCATGTCCTTCTTACATTGGGGCACCAGAGCTGTGCACAGTGTTCCGGGTGGGGTCTCACGAGAGCAGCAGAGAGGGACAGACTCCCCTCCCTCAACCTGTTGGCCACACTCCTTCAGATGCAGCCCAGGATTCCTTTGGCTGTCTGGGCTCTAAATGCACACTGCTGGCTCATGTTGAGTTTTTCATCAACAATCACCCCCAAGCCTTTCTCTGCAGGGCTGCTCTCAGTCACTTCTCCTATTCTCACAGTTCTTCTATGAGATCATGTTGTAGAGTTAATTTTTTGAGTATGAATATATTCCCCTGTTTTACTGATAGCCATTCTATTCCACCTTGCAGATCTGCAAATCTGAAGGTTGCCTTTGTGTCATGAGCAAGGAATTCTGTGTGATACAAAAGTGGTCAATACTAACAGCAGTCAGAGCAGACAGAGGTCTTAAAGCTTGATCCTCTGATCATCTGCAAGCCCCATAGACTGCAAATCTCATTTCTCCTTAGAAGTTTAGCTTTAACATGTGTTGTACATAATTAAACACTTCTGATTTCAAATACCACAGCACAATAATCATTAGCCCATGCTAGATTCCTTTTATAGCAACCACCCTCAGATTTGAACAGCATTCTGAAAAGTGGTAAGCTAAACATTTTCGGCTATCTTTAAAAATATAGTGAGAGGAATAATAAAATTACGTTTACAAGCAAGAGAGAATTTCCTTTTCAATAATTCCAGGAAAGGCTATTCTTATGGAAGGGATTATAATACAAATAAGAAATGGTATAGACTTAACCCATTTTCTTTACAGTCTTAAGACTGCAATTTTGTGGTTGTAATCTAATGTCATGCCTTTGCTATTAGTAGATTTTCTCCAGAGTCCAGACAGAAGTAGGCATGTTAAGAAAGACATCAGGAATATCCTGTTTTACTGGCACCAATTTAAAATATAATTCTCATTAGATTGATGCCTCTTTTTTATTTGTGGATTTTTTTCTAGAATTAAATATATTTTGCCTTCAAAAGAAATCCTGTTGCTTTTGTTTGAAGTGACAGAGAAGTGCTCCTCAGATCTTATTGCCAGAACCAACATTCTGTCATTTCTATCTCAGTTTACTTTGTGATATGATGATCATCTAACTAGAAGTCTGATATTCAAACTCACCAGAGAGGAAAGGAGTGCACCCTCATGGCCTCCCTGTTCTTCATATCCAAAGTCAGCAGCAAGAATCCCCATTTCAATGAGAACAAGTCTGAATCATCAGAACATCAGTTTTTGGGCACGGGGATCAAGTCTCTTCCTGTTGTCAGAGAGATGCGAAACACAAAAGCTATGCCAAGTAAACACTAAACACTAACAGCAGCGAGGAAACCACGTACAAGTGTTGTGGGGTTCATCTGGTACATTTAATAAAACAATGTATTGCCACGGGTGTAAGACTGTCTCCAAAACAATCCAAATTGAGAAGGTGGCACAATACCAGAGGGAGACTGAAAAGTTATCCTGTTTTATGAAAGCATGAAGAATCCCAGACAGCCCCCAAATATGGAGGAGTACACCAGCTTCTCCTGATCATTTCCGAGGGCCAACCACTTTCCGTCCTGACCCACCCCCTGCTGCACGGAGCCCAAGGGATGTCCTCTTCTCTTCCCCTCTCTGCCCCCTCACTCTGTCCTCTCTGGGACAATGGAAAAGGAGACAGACTGAAAAAAAACCTTCACTTCCTAGAAATACAGCCCAACCTTCCTCAAACTCTCAAGCAGATTTTCAAATGAGGTAGGAGAGCAGAGTGTCTTTTCAGTGCCAGGCAGAATTCTGCCCCTTGCTGATGTTTTGTTTGGTTTGGCTTTTTTTCTTTTCAAGCCAGTAGCAGATGGCTCACCAGTCTGATTTCATCTGGCAATTTCCCTGCTCCTGTATTGCCTTCATGAACCACTCCACAGCCACAGTATGGAGCAGTTTCAGAGCTTTCTGGTGAAAAATTGTCACATCTATTCAGAATAATAAAGTAAGATACTGACAACAGCAAGTTAATTTAAGTTTAAGGCTTATTTCTATCCAGGGTTTCCTTCTACATTCAATTCCTTCCTAAGCTGTGAACCATTCAAATACACTTTTATATAACTGAAGGCAGATTTGATTAATATGATTTCTTTGTGAAAACTTGAGAAGATTAAGAAGCAGTGATGTAGAGAACATACGCCCTTTCTCAACGTGACATTCTCTAACATTATACAGGGGTCTGCAGATCCTTACAGTCATTATATTGTTCCCACTACTGGTATCTAAATAGAGAAAAAACTATAATCAGGAAAGAATTTCACTTCTTTCATATTATAATTTCAATCTCATGTACAGGTCAACAAATCTGCAGCTGTGTATCGATTTTATTCTGTAACTAGGCAGGAAAGGCCATATTTCAAGGGAGCATTTGCAGATTGTTTTTTCCTTTGTATTTCAGGTCCTTTTGTGATGGTTCCTTAGAAAAAAATTAAGATTGGCCAGATGACTTCTATGCTCAGTGAAGCAAAAAGCCAAATAAATATGTTTACAGGCACACCAGTTTACTGTTTTTTCTCTATGTATCCCAGAGTGTTACTAACCATGGAAATACTTTCCAAAATCAGTGGGGGGAAAAAATCTGTCTGGTATTGATTGAATATGGTTTCTCATCTGTCTCATGACCTTTTCCATCATATATAATTAGAAATGGAAAGGTCTTAGCTGTGTGCTTGCAGTACTCTCCAGAATACAGATAGAAGGTTGGTTCAGTACTGAGATACAATGAAAGCATGCAATTCATAGATTTTAGGATTTGGCAATATCTGTAGCTGTTTCTCAAAATAATAAATACAGATCATGCCAGCTTAGTGTAATATCTTGGATTGCATTGCACATTGTAGAGGATAAATACAGTTTGCAACCATCTACAGCACTGGAAAACATCCAACCTGTTGATTGTGTGATATGATCTCTATTACTTGCTGCTGCAGGGATATTTCTATGTCAAAGAGTCAACATGATTTGCTAATCAGTGGTTAAGGAGATGATTATAATGGCTGTTTCTAAAAGCATTTATGAGCCCCTTGTGGTGAGTCAAGCTGCTATTTCTGGAAGTCAGAAATCTTAATCAGCCATATTGTCCGCAGAGTCTTTACAAGATTAGGGCAATAGCATTTCCAGCTTTGACACCTACACTTTCTTGTTTTTGCTTGGATTTGAAAGGTTTGGATGAATGTCATTATGTACTGACCCTATTTGTACTGACCACATATGTACATATGGAATCAAACCACAGAATCATATGCCTTTCCCAATGTGAAAAGCAGAGATAGGACCATCAAAAAGTCACATGCATTTCACTTTCAGATACAGCTCTATTTCCATTTTGATATGAAAATATTCTAGCAAAGTACCAGACAAGTTGTTATTGAAAATCAGGACTTTTAGACAGAGGCTTTCTTCCTGTACGGGGTAGGTCTGCAGCTCAACAGTCTGTCAGCAGAATGTGTTTGTTGGCCCACTATTTGCCAGTCTTGTATGAAATCAAGAAAAACCTGATTAAGAGTGGATAAAATAGCTCTTCAGCATGGACAATGGTGGATCAGTTCAGGCAATACACAACTGTCAACCTCTTATGCTTGTTTGCTGTGTGGCTTCTAGTGGACTGCTCCTCATACTGCACTGGACACAACTAAAATTAGCAGAGAGTCAGAGGAGAAGCCATTGCACATGATGGGTGGCTGAACAGACTGTTCCAATTTTTGAGACTGCTGTCCCCTTTAGAAATCTTTTCCCACAATTTACATGAGTCTATGGACTACATGGAGCATGACAGCTGATCAACAGGATCTGCCAATCCTGTGCCTTTCAAAAATCATACACACACACACACACACAAGGAAATGTTTTAAACCAGCTGACCTTCCTTCATGACTTCAGATACCTCTCAAACCTCTGAGGACTCTGATTAAGCAGTTTGTAAAATGTAAATCTGTCCCACTCATTCAGACCATTTCAATGCCTGTTTTGGTTTCTGACTTCTACCAGGCACTGTATCTGTTAGATATAGTATCTGTTCTAGGAGATCAGAATCATTGAGTCACCAAATAAAAGAGATTGGTACTTCAGTGGTATGCAATTGTCTTGGCTGTGAATTTACACAATGTAAATTCTATTGACATCACTACAAATTATTTCAAACATGGCTGTGAACTGAAATAACATTTCACAACAGAGTATATACAGACGGTATTCTAGATAAAGTTCTTCAATTTCTTTTGACCAGAAATGTATCTGGCTAATAAAACAACATGAGTATCAGACTGTCAGCAAAGGACACATTTGCAGTGAGGTTGAAACATGCATGAGTGACAATTCATCACATCTGTAACAATAAATAAATTCCCCCCAAAACAACAGAGAAAAACATGAGTTAGTGTTGTTTCTGAAGTCCAAGTCTTATAAAGGAAAAATAAAAATAAAAATAAAAATAAAAATAAAAATAAAAATAAAAATAAAAATAAAAATAAAAATAAAAATAAAAATAAAAATAAAAATAAAACAAAGATGGTTTGCTTGCAAAAGACATGACACAATGCCACCTTCTGGCTAAAATGTGTAGAAAAATATACCAGCTTTTTGTTGAACACTTACCTATTTGCACATGTGCCTAACTAGATCAGTTTGTGTACAAATTCACAACAGTCATACAGTCCATCGTTTGGACAGGCAGATCCCAGTATATCCACTATTGGATTTTCTGGAGTAGTCCAGCCCAGACTAAAGGCAGAATCTTGCTACTCAACAGTTAAAGTTCAGTAGAGGCTTGCATCTTTAGAAAAGAATCTCTCTATTTCATATTCTAGCAATGGGGTTTGGCCCCCAATTTTAAAAACACTCATTTTTCATAGAGTATCAGATTTTTTAATAATGTTTCCCTGTTCAAAGATTTAGCAATTTTGGCAGCAAAAGTGTTTTAAAATTGGGCTTTTGTGAATTTTCTCTTGAGATCCTCATGTGTTATTAGAGTCATATAGCTAAAAACTCTTAACTCTGCAACATGCAGAGACATTTTCATAACAGCTTGGAGATATGAAGGATTTTAATATTTTCCAGTTTAACCAAAATAAGAATCATTTGCCACTGGGGAAGCCAGCAGCTCTTTTAAGACACATTCAATAACTCTTTCCTCTTCTCTTGTCCTTTTGAACTGCCAAGCAGTTTTAAATAGTGACAGGATCCAGGTAAAGGCTGCTTATAAAATTTAATAGCTGGAGGAGTTAATATTGACACACATACACATCAAATTTCTTCAATACCCTTCATCCAGGAGCAGGGTTTGGCCATTCCTTTTCACTTTTGAGGAAACTCTAGGACTTACTTCAAGGTACTGAAGTTTTCCCTCAAATCTTCACCCATTCCAGGACTATTCCAGGATCATTTGTAAGGAAGGCACACCCATCTTGTATCAGCTCAGTAACCCACCCCTTCACTTCCAGGCTGCATGGTCCAACAGTGCACTGTGGTTTGCAGAAATCCTCTCTACAGAGGAGACAAGCAAAGGCAGAAACTCAAAGAGGACTTGAGCAAGATGAATAAAATTGGTGGTGTTTTCCACTTCTCATTCATTACCCTATTTCGGAACCTCATTTGCCTCATCTACATTCTCTGTATGCACTATGTGAAGGGGAAAGTGGGAAAAGGGCAACAGCCACTGCTCCAGAGGAGTAGCACAGGGAAGCTCCATAAATGCACTGGTATGACCACAGCTATTGCAGCATATTTATACAGCTTTAGAGCTAGAAAGATCAGAATTGTCCCTGGCGGGTAATAAATTCCTGAACAAGAATTTGAGCTCTCTATATGATATGCGAATAAAGCTGATCAATGGAGAGAATTATTGTATTGTAAAACTACAGCAATGAGGGCACTGTGACAATTACCAGATATTTATTCAACTGATTTTCCTTGAGGAATTTTAATGAGGATTTCACACTCCATAACCACATGCTTTAGATTCTGTCAGTAAAAATGTTAAATGCTTCTGTTAAAGTAACGTGACACTGCTTTTACTGCAGTAGTCTTTGCAGGGGAATGATATTTTAGCAAGACGAGAGCATGTCTACTTTTTTTCAGATGTACTGGGAAGGTTTTCAATTATTTATGTTGTGGTTGAATCCCTTTAGTATGCCACTAAACCCAGACAAAAATGACAATGCCAGCCCCATTGTGGAACAGTTGTGGAAATTCCTTCAGCTTTTCAGGCATAAGTTTCCCTGTGCTCTCCATGTAGCTGGCAGCAATATTGTGTATAATGCACAAGAAATGCTTATGGCAGGATTAGAAGTGGCAAAATCCATCAATTTTTATACAGAAAATTCCAAAGTTGGACTAATTTATTTGCAGTTATGGCCATTCAATGTTATTGTTTGCTATGATTACAGAAAACTTAGGCTTTTGGTACCCAAAGCTCATATTTAATCTCATGAATATGACAATGAGATTCAAATAAAGAAAAGGATCAGTTAAGAATTTGAAAACTCAGTTTATATTTTTGACTCAGACAATGATCTGCACCATGTTCTTCACAGGCTTTATTTTTGTGTGCTTCTCTTTCACTCTTGTCTTGCAGATTACAAGTAACATTTTCAGAAAAGATTGTCTCTCATTATGTGCTTCTACTATGCCTTATTTAATGAGGTGCCAAATGCATTGAAGCCTCTAAGTCTAACTACACTATACATAACAACATAATAACCCATAATGCACTGAAATCATCCTTCACACACTGAAAATTAAAGTTTGTTATTCCAAATTGCCATTATCTTCCTGTGCTTCTGACAAGGGCTCTCTGCAGCTCACGTGCCCCAGAACTATCAGACAACATGGCAGTGTTTAAAATGCAAAATGTGAACATATCTCTCAGATAATATGCACTAAATCATTCATTGCTGTGGCCATTAAGGTATTTCCATGTATACTTGGAATGGTCTGCTATTCCTGGTTGAATGTTTAAGGTAAACAATCACAAAAAAGTAAGTGGAGCTGTGTGACCTCCTTGTACACAACATACATTTAGTTTTAAGAAATTAGTGTTTCCACTGATGCTTATGCCAGACAACTGCTATTTATAACAAAACCGACATTTCAAGTTGGGGCTCTAAATTCCTTCTTGGTGTAATACTACGTTTTATGAGACTACACCAGAAACTAACACAGCCCAACAACAGAAAATTACTATGTGCCACTTTGGGTTTGGAAATGTGTTGTGAAAGGAAAATGTCTTTCTTATTGCAGACTTTAATGTCTCTCAGTGATGGTAACTAAAGACTTGATTGCACAGACATTTTGTGTGAACGGCTCTTCCTCATTCAGTCATGTCAGTGATACCAACCAGATATAGGTATACAATAGATAAATTGTTACAATACTTTAAAAAAAATCTATGTCAGAAAATCATCACAAACTAAAATACGTACGTTTGGTTGAAAACAACCTTCACCACTGAAAAGAGGAGGAAAAGAGAAGTGAAAATTGAACTTTGATAGGGGGTGAAAGGGAAATTTCAATGACCAACATTAAAGCAAATAAAAATGCAAAGACTACAGAAAGGAAGAAGTATTAAAGTAGATGAAGGTTAAATTTGACAATACATATTTTGGAACAGTTATGAATGAGTCTAAAACTAAAAGTAAACTTTCTGGTGTAAACTCTAATGGTGGTTCAGGAGCTTTACATGAGTCCATGCTCTGCAAATCTGTCTCTGGAAGCTATCCTGCCTTTAAAGAGACTCTCAGCACCCTGACGAAGGTTAATAAACTGTGAAGGTAAGCCTGGGTAAAGATCTGATGCAAATATATACTGCACACATCATAGAAGGCAGCATAGGATCAGGGCCTTTAAATTACAAATTTTTTAGGATAGGTATAGATTGTGTCTGGTTTCCTCGGGGATGTAGCCCTTGTCTGACACAATAAATAGCCATTAGTAGTAGAGCTGGTGTCAAGTATTGTTCATCTGTGAAAATACTTCTGACTTTACAAAAGGAAGATGCATTCTGCTGCATCTCATTTGGTGTTGGGGTGAAAGGATGGGTTTTAGCCTATGTTACGTATTTGCCAAGGGGTTTTTGTGGGAGAAAATCATCACTCATTACTGACCTACCAGCAATAAACCAGCGCAATACCCAACAGCAGTGCCAGGCATCTGCTGCTCCAGGAAAAGGTAGAAAAGGGGACTTGGCTCAGCCAGAAGTACCATGCATGGGTGAGAGGAAGTGGTTGCTAATAATGTCTGTGGGGACTAATGTTCTCTGGGCTTATGCCACCTCATGTCCTCACAGGTATCTTGCTAGAGGAAAAAAGCAATAGCAGCTCTGGCTCATGGGGCTTCACAGTCTCACAGGGAAGCTTCCTTCACTCACAGCTCTCCCTCAAATCAACTTGCAAATAAGCATGTGGGGAGCTCACTCCTCTGCATGGCCAAGTGAGATTAGAGATAGCATTTCATTTGTGCAGGCCTTTTGGCAAGCACCCACTGAAGTGAATGATTACACAAAAAGTCAGTTATTCTTCTGTTAAAATAAACTCCTTTTTTAAAAAGGAATCAACAAAGCAAATTTTCCATGAAGTCATTAAACAAATCTTAGTTTAAAAGAATTTATCAGCACTGAAGGATTCAAAGAAAGAGAAGAATTAGGGAAGCCATAGCTAGTTAAAAAAGAAGAAAAGAGAAGAGAGGGGAGAGAAAAGAGAAACTGATTTTTTCTGAATGTTTCCTTAAGCTGAGGAAGTCAAAATGATCACGAAGAAGAAAGGAAAATTGTGGCATCTGCATTAATTGGCATTAAGCACTTAAAACAAGAAGCTTCAATAACTGTGCAAATTTAAATTTTTGAACTTCTTTCCATCCTTCCTCATGGATATTCATAGGGCAGTAACCACAGTATTTACTCTTGCTGGAAAATGCAGCTATAATTTATTATGAATGCATTGAAATTAGTATGAATCACTTTGGAAAACTTTCATAATATAACCCAAATAAAAGCTAGACAGACAAGTAGGGGTTTTTTAGTCCAGTCACTAAAGAAAAAGAGACACAAAATATACTCAGTTGAGTTTGAATCAAAAAAGACTTTTTATGCTTTTTTGAAATATAGGGATTTTTTTTTAGAATCAAGCTAATCTGTAATGCCTTTTGCTTTCATTTTAGAACCTTTCTTTTTCAGTGAGTCATTATTAAATACTAAAGATAATTTTATTTAACAAAAGTAAACTTTCTAGCTTTTCTAATTTTTTTTCTTCACAAAATTCAGGATTTTTTTTTTAATATAATATCTGCTTTACTCTTTATTCATCTGAATTTAACTGCAGGTAATTCACATTTACAAGCAATTTCAGTCCCCTAAAAAATTCTGGTTTATACTATTACCCCAAAATTCACACAATTTCAGTAAAAAACAGGAGCTACTTCCTATTTGTCTGGAGTTCAAGTCTGCACCTGAAGACTCAGGATATATTTTGAAAAAGTGTGTTTATTTGCTTGGCTTGGCCTGACTTTGCTTGGTTGAGTAAAACCAGGCCAAGTTCCAGTAGATCCTGGAGTGACTTATATGTTTGACTGGAAACTCCTGAATGTCTTTCTGAGGAGTTTCATGCTGAGTGTTAAAATCTCACAGTAAGTGAGAACGACTCTACCAGTCAGGTCTACTGGCTCTGAAAGGTCCCAGGCACAGGACAAGTTCATGCAGAGCTTCTTGTAATACAGACAAAATGGAAATTTACCACCTCAAATATCAGGATTCAGAGCTGGGAATGTACATTCTTCCTCTGCCCCCAACACTTGTAACTGCTCCAGACACCTCAGCAGAAGCAGAGTTTCCAAGCCACGGCAGAGGGAAAGCAAGGCAAAGGCACATAGCAACGATGGTAGGTCCCACCAAGGAATGTTGGGTTCCACATCCTGCCTCTAGCAGTGGCCAAGAGAGGCTGGGGAAGCATGTAAATGAGGACAAGCATGCAGTAATGTCCCCTGGCTTTGAGCACTCTATGAGCTGCAGTACTTTCTGAGCCAAAACCAGCATCTTTGTGTTCTACACTCCTTGATGAGTCGTTCTTCTGTGGATTTTTCTAATTCTTTTTGAAACCGTGTAAACTTCCGGCATCCTCAGACGCTTGTGCTAATGCCATCAACAATATAACTACACTTTCTGTGAAAAAAACTGGGTTTTTTTTCAAACCTGCTATTCCAGGCCCCTATTTGTGTTACCTCCCTACTCAGCATTCATAGATTTCTGTTCCCACCTTCCTTAGGCAAACTCAGTATACCAAGTTCATGTAGTCCATCTTCATGTGGAAACTATTTCATAGCTTTGAACATCCTATCAACCTTTTCTACTCTGGTCTAACCCTTTCTGAGAGGCAGAGGATAAGAACACATGGAGTCTTCAAGGTATGTCTAATTCACAGACTTCTAGCCTTCTCTTAATAATTCCAAGTGTCAATTCCAGAGTCAACCCCAGGTGCATCAGTTTACATCTTACCACATGGAATGGTATCTGCTATTTTTTCATTCAGCCAGAATCTTAAGATACTTTCAAAACTACCCTGAATTGCTAGTTCTGTTTAATAAAGCTGTGTCACCTCATTTTGTTGACTCCCTTAACCAGACCTGTGTGTATTTGAAAACACAGAGTTCAGCAATGATCTCTGTGGGTTTCCACTGGTGCATCAACCAAGAAAGCCAACAAAACAACACTTTATTTTCTACCTCCAAACTTTCTATTTAGACATGCTAGGACCCTTCCCTTTGTGCCACAGCACTTTATTACCTTAACTGCACTTGATGAGAACTTCCTCAAAATATTTCTGGAAAATCCAGTAGAACATATTAACAGGATTTTCCAGTCCAATGTTGACTGATTGCTGACTGATTCTTTCACAGAAATCTACAATTTTTAAGAGTAATTCCCTATGTAAACACAAGGTGTGGGTCCTACTTATTAAATTATATGTAAGTAATTTCACTAATATAAATCATATTTATATATGTTCATTGTTTCAATTCTTTATTATAGCTACCACCAATTTGCTAAATGCACTTGTCAGATTTGCTAATATTTATATATCCTCAACTCCTGTGTTGAGTCCTTTTTTTCAAATTGCATCATTTTCTTTTCATAAACAAAGGGGAAGCTTTAGAAGACTGGATGCCAAAAATAATAGTTTACTCCTTTCATAGTTAATTTCCTATTTAACTCTTAAGTGACGACTATATGCTCTGGCTGATTTGTTACTCTTTCTAACTAAAAAAGCTCCAACTTAAACTATTTCTAGCTATTAATACCCATTTTCTTCAAAGACCTCTTTTTTTGCCAACACTTAAGTTTATAACTTGAAGTATTAAAAAAAATCTAAAACCTATAAGGTCAGATTAAAAGCAAAAATGGTGAACCTATTGCAATAATTACCCATTAAATTATATTATTCCTGTTTATAAATTCATTTTGATTTTTCAATCTGTTTTGTGACAAGAAGAGTCTTTCAAAGAGTGGAAATTCGCACACAGAGCAGGCAAATTGATTCTCTTCCCAATTTCAGCTAAAACTTAAGTTCAGAACTGTCCATCATCCTGTGCTATTTTTGACCACAGATTAGCAAGTCATATAGAGCAGAGGGCAGTTTTGCACTCAGGACATTTTGACAGGTAGGAAACACACAAACCCTTATAAATCAATCCTGAAGCTAAACCTTGAAGAGATGCACACTAAAGTGTGTACTGTGGTGTGTTCACAGCACACTGGTATCTAACTTTATTTAAATTCAGGAGACGAAATGTGACCTTGGTGAACTGGGTGGAAGTTTTGCCAGAAAGTTAGGTGGGACCTGGACCTGACCTCAAATTTCTGCATAGAAGTGGCATTGATTTGAGGGTTTGCATCAGCAACACATGTTTTATCAAAGCATCCTATCTCACTTTCATCCCACTGCTGCTGCCCCTGCTGTTACCATGCTGACCCCTTGTTCACACCACAATATTGGTTCCCTCTGAAATTGAGATTTCAGTTCAGGATTTTACCGATAACTTTCAAGGCTCTTCAAGCCTTGACCCCTCTGTTCTCGCACAACCTGGTCCACATTTCTGCTTCCTTTCGTAACCTACTTTCTGTTTCTCATTTATCTCTGCTCTCCCATCACTTTTTAAGTTGACTGTGTCAAAATACGGTGCTTTTGCAGAGTTGACCCCAGTGTGGTGGAACTCCATTCTTCTTGATATCTACAGATTTGGGAGATAAATCCCACCCCCTCTACCTCTCAAGGTTTCGACAGCTTGTCTCATAGGGTACAAAGTGTGGTCAGGCCATGTGATACAGCTTTCATTTCCCCCAGACCTCCTCCCTCTTCAATTTTTTTAAGTTAAGGTCAGACTATGTAAAAGAATCAGAGCTCACAGCAGAATAATTTGAATCGCCTGAGACTCACACAAAGGTCATGTAGGTTAGTGCTTTTGAGAAATCTGTGATAAGGCAGTGCCTGAGTGGGATTTGTGATCCAAGCCAATATTTCTGCTTAGTGTAAATTATGAGAGAGTTTTAAATAAATTGTAATAGGGACAAAACTCCTTTAGCTGTGCTTCCCATCATGAAGTTTATGAGTGTTGTATGCAATATTGGACCTGCAAAGTTCATGTTCTCTTTTTTTCCTGAAAAATATTTGTTGTAGTTGTTGTTACTATCTCTCTGTTACTGAAGGCTTTCTTCCCACATGAGTAACTTGAAGACACTTCAAATATCTTTAAGAATAAATTTATTTAACATATTGCCTTTTAGAAGAGAATGCTTCTATTTGACGAGACATATGAATTAACAGTTGCAACACTGTATTGATTTAGCTTAGAAAAATCCTTTGGCTTTTACTCACATAATTTTGTATTTCAGAAAACCTGGAAACAGTTGCACTGTTCACAGGTTTCTTAAATGAAAAAAGGAAAAAAATGTCCTTTCATATTTTTTCTATATAACAACAATGTTTTCATTACTGTTTCAGGCTAGTTTTATCTTGGTTATGAATTTTATGATGATAAGAATTAATGACACCTGTCAATCATGTTTCTTTATGAAAGTGTTTCATCCTGTGAAACATTGTTCACATCACTGCAGATTCTTGAATGAGGGCTCCAGTATGGTTAGCACTGAAGGGGGCTGAAGAAAATTTTGTAAATAACTCTATTATTTATTTTTGTTAAGCAAGACTTAAAAATTCATAAGAACAAACTCTAAGAATATCTAGAGTGTGCTGCTGCTGCCCTTACCAAAATTCAGTTTTCTGTATTTTTGACAATACTCCACAGAGAGATTTTAATATGGGTCAGCAATGAAGCATATAACTTGTGGGGCTAAATTTCTGTGGAAAGGAAGTGGAGATCCTGGTGTGGATGAAGAAATTGACCAGATCAGCTCGGGAGTTTCTAAAAATATATGAACAAAGAAAGAATATTTTTGTGCTCTAACCTGCTCTTAGAAATAACAATGTGTTTTTCTTTCTGTCAGTGGACACTTTTCACCCAATGGCAACTTGTCATTGTATAGGTCAACTTAAGAGATCACACAGCAGACAGAGAAAACTTTATCTCTTGCATTCAGACTTTTTGGAACTCTAAAATAACAAAAAACCAATAAATAGTAATCTCTATTTAGCGAAAACAGAATTCAAACCTCTGTTTCAGCATTTTTTTAGAACTGAAGCAAAATACCTCTTTCAAGTGTATATTTGGAAAATCAGCACTCTTTCATTCTATTTACAGTTCACCTTTCCAGCTGTGCAGTGCCCTGACTTGTGTGCGCCATTTCAGGGCAGACAAATGTCCACAGTGATACAACAAAGCTCAAACTTACATTGAACTTTATCAGTTTGTGAAGTCTCTCAGGCTCAGGTGATTTGGACCTTTCAAAGAACCATTCAGTTAAGCCCTGCTTTGGCAAGAACAAATACTTGATAAATGTTTATCTCTTCATACCACACTTCTCTCCTAAGCTGACTGCCATGTCATCAAAACTTCATCAAAAGTTCCACCCAAAAATGGATGGAATTCAGAAAAGTGACTATATCAAAAACATGTGATGTTTTGCTAAAGAGAATGATTCTTCACCAGTCCCTCAAAGTAGGTCCTTACTTTACAAGCAGAATTAAGCACTGCTTCCAAAATCTCTTTTCTGCATAGTTTACAGACCTTTTCAGTGATGCAGGATTGTTGTGTTTGCTAACTAGCAAATATATGAGTTGTAAACCTTCCTCAGGAGTACAGCATCCCCCAGCATAAAAAAAAGAAATTCTTTTCCCCCACTCTTTTCCAGATTTTCTGAAGTGTAACAGCTGGTTGTTATTATTTCTCCTTTTGGTTTCTCTTCCTTTTATCTTTACCCAAAGTATTTCACCACTGCACATTTGAGCTGTCAAATTGCACCATGGTGGAATTATGCACACTTCTGGAATGTGGGATGATCTCTTCAGTTCTTCAGCCTTCCTACCACTTCCAGATAACTCCTCAGTTTTGCTGACATTCTGCTTCTGAGAATCATGTTACAAATCACATATTTTCTCATTCACCCTAAATCATAATCTCTGCCATTTAGAGCAGCTTCCAGTTCTACTGTTGTTTTTTCATTACTTTTAATTTCAAAACATTTGAATATTAAAATACTTGTAATACACAGTGTCGTTTACCAAAAATTTGGTACCAGAGAGCATCTCAGCCTGGACAAAAGGCATGATCCCACAGTACTTCCAGTGCTATGTCACCACCAGCTTTGTCATTTTTTTGGTATCTTGTTTTCTCCCTCCAGACATAATCCTGCAGAGCTGAAAATTTTTCAGATGTATCATTCAGACTTTTATTTTCCTCTTTATGAGATCATTACTCTCTCCAAAGGGCTTTTCAAACAGTAAAAGATACTTTTCAATTGTTATCATATTGTGTGATGTATATTTTAAAATTAACATTACTTTGGAAAAAAATTCAATTAAATGTGTGGTCTGTTCCTAACTCCTGTAGCAAAAACATCAGCTGGCACTCAATTAGTTAAACTGTTAGTCTCCATTTATACTACTCCACTATAATGATGTACAATTTATTGTTGGACTGTGCAACTTATTTTTTTCAGTCTGGCTATGATTAATTTCACAAATTTCATCATTATTCAAAAAGATCTTCCACTTTACATAGGCTTAATATTGTACTCCTATAATACCTGTTAAATAAGCTAATGTACTTCAGCACAAATATTCTCTATCAGTTGCATTTACACTACAAGATCATTAAATCTGAGTAATAAAGCAAGACACTTTTTATTCACTTCTTACAGTCTTCTGAAGACAAACATGTTTATCAAAATTCTTGTTATGGTTTGTGTTTGTGGGATGGGGTTAAAGAAATGACAAATTCACAAAAATATTTCTCCAGAAGGTTTTAGCCCACTTGTGGTCCCAAGAGCTAGGCCTCCAATGTGCTTGAAAAGATTTCTATATGGGCAGCAGAAACATGAGTTTTAATTTGAACAAAACAGGTATTATATGTTGGGGAAGATGAATCAGGGAAACCTTACAAATATGATTGCTTAGCAAAAGATTCTGAAAATATGAAACCTATAATCGAAATAGAAATGAAAGCTTGCTTTGAGTTGTAGGATACTGAGCCTTAGTTACTATGTAACCTGAAAACAATAGTCTAGCCAGCTGAAGGAGAATCGCTCTTGATTGAACAATACCCTTCTGCTGGCTAAGGAATCCAAAGGTCAATGTAGCAAAAGAGAATAGTCTAAAGAGTAGTTTTTAGAGTTTAAAATATAACACAGTATGGTAATGTAGTAGTTCTTACAGGCCAAATGTAGATTCTATAGGGTTTTGTGTCATGTACTGGTCGGTTAGTGTAAATTAGAATATTCAACACAAAAGGAGATATAATGTATTGTAACAAAGACCTCGCTCTCTGACTCTCCTCCTCTCATGCTCTCTCTCTAGCTCTCTGACTCTCCTCTTCTCTTGCTTTCTCTCTTAGCTCTTCCCCCTGCGCTCTGATCCCTGCCACCTCTCTCTGGATCTCTTGCTCTCTCCTTTCTTACCCCTTACTCTCTTGTTCTCTCTGTCCCTCACTCTTTGGGACTTCCCTTCAGCCGAGGCTGGTGGCTGAAGGCAAGGCCCTTTTTACCCACGACCTTTGCAATAAAACCGCGTGTTCTAGAATGTCTCAGGTCTGCAGAGTTCCCTCTCCCTGCCGTCCACGGATGCTCCTACAATTATAGAAGAAGCTCCATATGAAAGCAAGCAAGAAACCTTTGAGGTTCAAGAGGCCTGTATTATCTTCCTAAGGGGCCTGTTTAGCTCTGGCATGAAAAGTAATTTATACACATTTAGTCTTCTTTATTTTCGTAGAAATAATTATTTCTTCCTGTTGCATTTTTTCATCTGTTGCTACTTTCTCCCTAGTGCAGTTTAACCTCTTTGTAACATATAGTTACAAAACATTGCTTGCAACATTAATTTCAAAGATTTATCTCAACCTCCTCTGAAGGTGGCTTGAGTTCAGTATCTGCAGCATTTCTCCCCATTGAGATTTTTCCCCAAATTTAGTTAGCTATTTTTATTAAAGAGGAGTTGAACTGCTGACAGTACATAAAGCAGAAAAGGCAGGGTCTCACAAATGTGAAAAGGAACATACAAGCAATGACAGCCTGATTTGTGGGTTATTGTAAATTGTATACACTTCTGCTGGAAATTATGTCTCTATCTAATATACATCAGAACATCCTTGCTACTCTGTCTTTACTTACACAGTGCAAATTTCAACCTGGCTAGCTCAATAAAGGACCAAGGTGGCATGTAAAAGAGGCATCCAGGAATGGTCTCATATCAATGAATTGATGTGAAACTTAGATTTAAAAATTAGATAGTCCAGAGATGGCTGGATTATTTGTGTGATTAACATCTTACTGAAGCTGGGAAGCTGAGACAAGAATGTGGAAATCTGTAAATAGAATGACCTCCTAAGCAATTCATAGAGGATCATATTTCAGGAAAGGACAATATTTTTTCCCAAAGTGGTGAGCCAGTGCTCAGCTCAGATTTGCAAAAGGAAGCTAGGCATTTTCTCTTTCATAGACTTCCTTCAATACGACACAATGCTTCTGTAATTCAAAATTCCCTCTTTACTTTGAAACTGATTGAAGCAGAATATGATCTAGTTTCCTTTTCATGGTTTAGATCTGCTGCACAGAAAACAAACCATAAAAATGTGGTTTTGTCAGTTTTATGCAAGTAGGCAGGACTGAAAGACGTGTGGGGTCAAAGGCTGAAACATTTTCAATTCATCATCCAGGCTGAGTTCTCAAGTATTTGGCTGTTCAATTTTGCAAGCACAAGACAGCAATTATATGTGGAAACTCAGAAATTAGAACCGTTATCAAGCTCAAGTATTTGTAGAAGGGCACAATTTCAGGGGGAAAAAAAAAAAAAAAAAGTGTGTGTAAGGTCATATACAAAGACTGCAATGTGGTTTGAAAGTGTTCCTGAAAAATACAGAATCTGTTAAATGTTGGCTGACTAGAACCCTTATATGTGTATGTGGGGGATAGTGGTTCTTAAGAATGCCCTTAAAAAAGATGAGCATTTCTTCATAACTTTATGGATAGTGAACTTCAGTTTTTTGAATATGTGGTGCCTCTGAATATTTCCAAGAATAATTATCAAACAGTTCCATAGGCAAATAAAGGAAGTGAAAAGCACTGAGTTGAACATTCCACAAACATATATAATGAGTATTTAAGCTCTGAAAATTATGTTCACTACAAACAACTACTAGGTCTTGCTACATTTAAAATCATAATCTCTATTATGGAGCTTGATTTTCAGAATAGTGTCATTTTGTGCTTGTAAGAAAATGCTTCAATTTTCCAAGCAAAAATTTGCACAAGTGTTATTCCATGACTGATCCTCCTTCCAAAAATCAAAAGCAAAAGAAGGGCTCACCTGTAGATAAGGGGATTGAAACTATCCTTTTTTATTTCCATTTCTTCTTCTTTCAATGTTAGTTTTCTCACTCTTCCCTTGATCCATAGCTGATACCAACTTGCAAAGTTTTCTCCCTACTCAGATATGAGTGACCATCCCCACGAACATATAATCTACAGGATATAGCTCCTACAGATTAAAAGCTGGATTGTTAACCAGGGACACTCTGCATCCCCAGTTCACAAAAGCCTCAATTCCTCTTTAGCAAAAAATGCAGCAAATTTAGACCTTGTAATTTCATTTATTATTTAATTTATTTATTTATATTTGTTCATTTAGACCTTGTAATTTAAATAAGATCTTGCAAGTTTGTTCAGCAATGTTTGCTGAAAGCTGATGAGCTTTTTCTAAAGACAAAAAGACAGGTAGGTACTTACAAGTTAATTGTTTCTCTACTAATCTTCAGAACACATGTCATGGCCATGTGGAACATGGCAATCCTTTTAATAGGAGCTGTAAACCCCAAACCTTTCAATGCATTTTACCCAACTAAAAGACTTCCTTTCAGATTAGAGAATTTTCTGTGGGGTGGGAATTTTAAGAGCTGGCTCTCACTTTATGTAAAGTTAAATTATGTATGAAACTTGCAAAGTTTGCTTGTAGTGATTAGAAGCCACTGTCCATATTCTGTTTCATATACTACCTGTGCAAAGCAGGAACCACAGTGTTGCTCCTGGCTTTCTTTTTCACTGTCAATATCACTCTCTTGAAAAGCTATGATGAAAACTGTTGCT
Organism: Trochalopteron elliotii; assembly: GCA_024734555.1. Lineage (NCBI taxonomy): Eukaryota > Metazoa > Chordata > Aves > Passeriformes > Leiothrichidae > Trochalopteron > Trochalopteron elliotii. The sequence goes on from JANPWX010000510.1 coordinate 1,919,772, forward strand.
GCAGTGATTTGGATGAATGGTGAAATAAGTAGAAATAGTTACAATTAAGTCTGTTTGCAAAGTGATTGTGCACAACTAACTAGGAGGGATTGTCACTGGCCCTCAGAAAGAGCTGAAAGTTCCAAAAAGAAAACTTGGGAATGCTTTGAGGTATACCAAAACCACATTATGTTTTAAGTATGTTTATACATTAGAAACAGTGTTCACTTGGGGGTAGGACAATTTCCTACTTTTTTATCAGTAGAAAGTTCCAACAGAGTAGTAGTTCTGCAATCAAAATCCCCTCTGCCAGTGCTACTTCTTTCACTCAGGGCCCATGTCTAAGGAATACCATCAGAAGACACTTGGCAAGGTGTCTGGCTTACACGAATTATGCCAACAAAACCTTTTGCATTTCCTTGACTCCTGAAGAGCTGCAGAGGAAGGATTTCTCTAGAAAGGAAGATGAGCCAAGTATTTGTCTAGCATCCAACCATGCTGCAATGAAGAGTGGGACAATTGTCTTCAGAGGAGGCACAGATTAGGCTGGTTTTAGTCTCTTATCAAAGTTTCTACTGAATGTTCTGCTGCAGAGCATGCCCTCAGCCACATGTACCCCAAAATGTAAATTCAAGGGCAGAAACAGTATTTTACAAAAGGAAGCAAAGTTTCACTGCAATTTTGAATAATGAGAATTCAAGTAGCAACACTAGTCAATTAGAAGAGTAGTAACTGGAACATAAGTGTAAAAGTAAGAGCAGTTTGGATACTCATCCCCAAGACTCCTTCAAAGTAATTTGCTGAGGGAGTAGCATGATGTTTTGAAGGTAATTATCCTGGTATAAAATGGTGAAAATTTTCAGCTACTTGCCATGTTTTTTCAGCTTCATATTTCATTTTGGATATCTGAGGTACAGTGAAAACAAAGACAAAGGGAAGATGAAAATACTTTAATTACTGAAAGAATATTTATTTTAGCCATCTTGATTAGCCTTAGCTGTTCTGTCAAACAGTTTTTGTTCTGTTTATGGAATATAACACCTCTATAGGCCAGATGTTCAAAATGTACCAGAACTCAGTGTCTAGTTATTTGAAGCAAAATCTCTTGCATGACCCCTTTTCCCTGCTGGCAGTTGAGAGAAGTGATTGAAATGGCCTTTATGTCAATCAGGTTATCAAAAAAAAAAAAAAAGCAGACACAAATATAGCACAGGAGTTCTGGCTTTAAAAGTTATTATTTGTTAACACAAACAGTAGCTGACAGAAGAGCACATGCAAATGTGACTTGGGCATATATGAATGGAGATCACACTAAGTCTCAGAAAATCTGACCTTCACTAAATTTGCAATTCTTCTTTCTTCTGCTACCTGAACAGTGTTGTACTTGTTACATAGTAACAACCTAGAGCTAATGTCAACTGTGCCTGATAGTTTAGGTGTTTTTTTTTCTTTGAGAGCTCTAGATTTAGGGCTAAGTCAATGCCAATTACTGTGGATCCTTCGACTGTACTGGAAATCTCCAGTGAATATTTTTCCCTCATTCAGTGAATATTCTCCCCTCATTACACACAGTGAAATTCCATGAATATCAATACTGGTTTGGTGTGTAGAATACACAATACAGATCTATACTGAAGTTTGAGAACTACAATTTTGTTTTCTGTATTAAACTTCAGCTCTTTTATTGATTTTTTTTCTGCCCACTCTCCTCAATGTTAAAGCTAAATTGCTTCCAGACTTAATTATAAAATTATAAATTGAGGGCAAAAGAAAAAATCAGTGGTGAAACCTGTAGTGATTAATTTGTGAAACAAGCAAACATTCTCAATTTCCCTATGTCTTATTTGCTCATTTTGTAACAGACACTGAAAAATAGCCTTAAAAATGTAAAAGCAAAATGTTGTCTTCTTTCTGGGGAATAGAATCCACAAGTTTAAATCATTAAACTATAATTATACTCTGAACATTGGAAGGATTTACAGTAAAAATATCAGGTTGAGATTAAGTCAATAAAATTAATCACTCGTAACCCTGAAGGAGCAAAAGGGTTGAAAAATGCTACAAAATTGAAAGCTACCATGAGCAAAGGGACTCAGGGAATTCATTTTAATTTACCACAGTCAAGTTCAAATACAAGCTGTTCTTTGTTATCCAACCTGAGGTATTATTTTTCATACAGATGCTCACATCTGACCAAGCCATAATCACATACTGTAGAGCTTTCTTTATCTGATTGTAGAAGTTTCCTGTTTTAGCTCTACATTAACAATGAACTGCATATGGATGGGGTGGTGTCACAGAATAGACTCTATTCTGCTCACCTAACCACATCTATCAGTGTATTAAGTGCCTTAAAGCTGGCACTTGAGCAATGGGTAGTAAAGTTGGCCTTCAGTCACTACTGTCTCTCTCTCTCTTACATGGGCCTAACAGACATTTTATATTGTAAATTCTTTGCTTTTCTTGCAGCACAGACAGCTCTCCTGCAGTGGTCTAAGAGAAGGTTATGAATTCTCTCATCTGGGTTTAATGATTGACCATGCTGTCTAGAACAGTACCTCTCCACCCCAAAAGGAATGTACTGCCCATGAGAAACTGTGAACAGCAAATGTAGTCATTTCTCTTCCAAGGATCCACATGCTCTGATGATGGGCAGAGACTTCTTATTAGAAATTATCTAAGAAATGAGGTGTGAGTATAGGAGGACATAGGAAAGGTTGTGTTAAGGACATGGGATCAGTCCCCTAGGAAGTAATTTGTAATTTGAATAGAACATGCTTTTGGATCTGAAGTTACCTGGTACAACCACTCTGAAAATCAAGTTGTGTCTGTGAACTGTGGGACTGTGCACTACAGTTGAATTTTAATTTGGCTGCAGAGATTTAGGTTCCTCCTCTACCCCCAAGAAAATTAAAACCAATTAACAAGATCTCTTTTGCTGCAGTGTAGCCATCTCTATTCACTTTAGATATTAGCCATCTGATTTTACAGCTACGAAAGTGGGGACAGCTGTGTTTGAAGACTTGGAAGTAATGGAGAGTATTGCTTAATATATGATGTAAACTAACACTTCCAAGTGAAATCAACCAAAGTTCAAAGATTTTTTTTCAATGAGTGCTTTGAAAAACTACCAACTCAGGAACTATTTATGTTACCAGAAATAGTGAAGTAGGGCCTGCATGAAAAAGTACATATGCCATTGCTCCTTCCTAGGCAAAATCAAACATCATAGCCAGTATTTGCAGTGAAACAGTTTAATTGAGAATATAACCTACAATAGTGCAGCTCCACATGATCAGCCTGACGTGGCTTTCTTTCCAGAATATTTGCAAGAATTCACTGAAAACTTTGTTTATTTACAAGATTACCACAAGAGCTAGTTTAAATAGACATTTTTTAGAAAATATTTCCAGAAACATATAGCAGCCATCTGCAGGCAAGTTTATTTCTGAAAAGACATTTATGAATTTACATCCAACATAAATAAAGAGCTGTTAGGCAATTAAGCTGGAAAATGTGCATTTTTCAGACAGAAAATAAACATTTGTTTCCAGCCAGTTGATGTACAAGTAACCACAATTTAAAATGTGAAAACATAACTTTCTGCACCCAGTGTTGAGACCGACTTTCTGCTTTAAAAACAGAATGGCTAAGTGTTCTTGATGACATGGATTTTTAAAATTCTTCTCCATGTGGAAAATGCTAATCTTCCACATGATTTAAAAGTGATCTTCACTCACAGCTTTATTCTTACCATACAGGCAAGACCTTCTTAATGAGCTGTGCCCTGCCACAATTTTTTAGGCAAATGCCTGTTTCAAGTCAAAGAGAATTTTGCTTGACTGTCCTTGAAAAAGAACTTTGGGACTAAATGTAATTCCCAGAATCATTTAGTTAATCACCTATCACCTAGTTAAATTGGTGAAAATTTAACTTTATTTTAGGCTGCAAATTCTTAGGTTGAAAGCACTGAAGAGTACTGTAGTTTTGCATCAGTCACTCTATTGTAAAGATAATTTTGCTACCAAGCCTCAGTTTTCATCACTTTTCTCAGCTAGTATCTTTGGCCTGAAACATTTTTCCCTTGTTTCCATCCTCACTGATGTTCCCTATATTTTACACTCTACATACTTGAAGAACATCCAGCTATTCCTTCAGCTATACAAGACTTAAAATAACATAACAATATTTATTTAGCCAAAGATCTGATAAGATATCTTTGGAATAGGTTAGGCAGAAACTATTTGGCTTTAAAATACTACATTATCTGTGTAGTTCCTTGAGAAGAAACTGATAAATTGTTTTGATAAAAGAATTGTGAAAGAAAAGAATGAGATAGTTACAAGCCATACTGTTTTCTAAGGTATATATAAGGTCTTGGTCCAGCAAGAATTGCTCTTATGTTCTAAGCCATTAAAGTTGAAAAGAATAAAAACATTATAAATTTTTTAACAGTAGAATTTAGGTGTGGTTCCCTGACCTGCTCATGGAATAAAAATGTGTTTGGAAGGAGTGAGCTAATGGTTTCTGAGCTGTGCTGTCCCACTCCCTAAAATCTCTAGTAGCATTAGCAGCTCATCCACGTTATTTAATCTCCATAGTATTAACTTTCATCTACACTAACATTTATATAATCTTTGGTATTTATCTAGTTTTACTTTACTTTTTTTTTCAGAGAAAGGAATGGATGTGGAGGGCAGGTTTATTAGTGTCTGTGGCACAGGATGATCTGTGCTCTGACTACCCAAGTCCCTGTACAGCTGCTCAGTGCCACAATCAGGAAGTTAAATAAGAATAAACATCTTGCTATACTTGCCCTGTGATACATATATGTACCCTAATTAGTCACAATTGCCCACCATCAGAAGGAGGAGTCTGTGCTAGCTGGGTTTGGGTTTATGTGGTACATTTTTATATTCTTAATGTTTGCATTTTCATGGTACTCATCACAGCCTCAGCTAAGGGTCAGGACTCCCTCTGCTAGACATTATACAAGAAGAACATTCCTGTCCAAAAGGACTGAGTAAGGCAAAAAGTGGAATGGATGCACTTTGTCAGAGAGGGGCACAGAAAACACCAAAACAAGTAAGAAGCTATTTGCTCACTACACAGAGAACAAAACCAGCAAATCTATTTCAAGTGTTGTCTTAACTTCAGGTCTCCATTCCCTCTAGGTACTGAGAGGGATGCAAAGTAACTCTGATGTTGCAAGTGATATGCACTGTAGACTGAATTTGCACCCCTTGCCTCTGGTTAACAAGAGACAGGTCTCTGCATCATGGAAACTATAAGCTGTATATATTTGGAGAGAATGGCAATGGTTCAATAATAGGTGGAATCCAAACTCTGATTCTAAAGCTCATGTGCTGCAGCACAAAGACTTCCTGTGACAGAAACCCTCGTAGAGGCACGTGAGTGTTCAGGTAGTAGGACACAGAGTCCTACCACCTGAGAGATCTGCAAATGAAGATGATGGAGGCATCAATCCAATCAAGAAACTGAGACCACTGTGTCCTACCTGTGAGCTATGGTAGTACACCACAACCTTCAGTCCTCATTATCTTCAAAGAAGAGTTTAAACTCACATTAAAAGAGTTTTAAATAAAGAAGCATTAAACTCACACATACACACATACCTTTTCTTTCCCTTTAAATTATGTTCCTTATGACAGGAAAGGTGAATTTTAACCTTGGGAGCTCAGAAGCACAACAATGTGCAGAAAAATCAGATCCTAGATGTACAACAGCCATGTAAGGTCTTGAACATCTAGCTCTCAGGTACCTAAATCCTCACTGTAAACCATAGTAAAGTCAAGCTAATGGTTTCCTGATGCCCCAATATTCCTTGTAATTGATTTTCCATATAGATTACAGTAAAACGTTTCCTAGCATCAGTAGTTCTAGAGTCCTCAGCAAGAAGGACTAGAGACTCCATGGATTACTTCCTTGTTAAATGAGATTTAAAGTACTACTGCCTCATAAATATATGCAAAGTGAGACAAAACCTTCCATATATTGAAGAGAGATTTTTTTTTTAATTTGGAAAGTTGTCTGTGCACAACAAAAAAAGAAAAAGAAAAGGATAGAAAAAGAAAAATGAAAATAAGAAGTAGCAAAAGTAGAAAAAGTTTAAAAAGTAGAAGTAGTAGAAGAGAGGGAAAGGGGGAAAAAAAGAAAAATGAAAAGGAGAATAAAAGTAAATAGAAAAAAGCAAAGAAATGAACTCATATTTAAGCTTTACATTTTGCATTCCTTAAGAATCCTGCTTATTTAAACCAGACTTTGGAAATGTTGCTGTAGTTTCAGACTGTAGAGCAACAATTTGCAACGCTAAAGATATTTCCTTTTGGGGTACTAATCCAGAATCTCCTCTTTTTTTCTTGATTTAGGAATATTTTAATTGGAAAGATTACATTTTTTTAGTTCACTTAAGTAAGCAGTTTTCTTCTAAAATATCTAGATTTCTGTTAGCACTGTTAACTACTTCATCTTCCTTCCTATGCACATACACGTCATGTCTGGAGCAAAGCTAAATAAGAACCACATGTTCCATATAAACATTTAGATGCTTTGCATATAGATGGTGCTTAGCTGGAACAACTATAAAGGAATAAACCAAAAGGAAACAGTAGGTGAAAGACTCAGCATTTTAGTAAGAGAGCAGGAACATAACCAATTAATCATGAATATGGAAAAAGAAGCGGAAGGCAATAGGAGGAGGAAAGTAGTTACTACAAGAGAGGAAAAGGTTTAGTTAAGCTTACGGTTGAGGTGAGCCTCACCCAACCACAGTTTAAGTCTTGTCTAAAATACATATCCAGGGCTACACTTTGCCTTGATGGAACCGGTGTCAAATCCTAAATATTCATATTCTATAGATATGAGCACGAAGAGAATTTGTCCTTTCGTCACTCCATAAATATGCCGGGTGTATTGTTTACATTTCAAGTGTTCAGAATCAAAGACAACAACATAACTCAGACAGGATTAATTGCATCTGGTAAAATGCAGAGTAACTCTACTAAAATAAACTCTGATACTTAATTTTGTTGAGTAAACTTCAATAGAGTTACATAGATTTATCATTGTGTAACTCAGATCAAAAGCTAATTCAACCAAAATCAGTATCAGAGGAAGTAGTGCTAGACTTGTCAAGCCTCATACTTCACAAACAAGACATTCCTCTGGCTCCATCCTGCTGTCTTCAGTGTGGTGTTTCTGTCTCAGGCGACCACACAACAGTTTCTCAGCTTCCCTTCAGCTCTGGGATCCACCATCAGATAGATGAGTTTAGATTGCTGACAAATCCTGTTTGGCAGATGGGGTCCTGGGTGAGCAGGGGGGCTGCTGGAGCACACCCCACAGCTGGGAGTGGTTGGTCTGGAGGGAGATCCCATCCTCTGAATCCTGCAGATAGGCAACAGCTCCTCACCCTCACTCCACTGTTTCTTTCCCCATGTGGCCCAAGACCCACATTCCCTCTTAAAGCAGGGCATTCCTGTAAAAGCAAAACTGAGCTCTTAACCTCAATGACAAAAGTATGTAAAGGAAATTACTTCAATGATTCTCATTATAATGAAGAGTTTTCTAAACAGAACTATAGATTGACAGGTAAGGTGTCACCATTGTAAAAAATTTTGCACTTTCTTAACATTTTGTGGGACATGATGATTCATAATTATTGCATTTTTCATTGTGATCACCACAGTGATGCACTATAAATTCTGTGTATAGTCTTTGTGAAATATATCTTCCTCCTAAAAAGAAAAGTAAATACTGTACACTGCTGATGAATGCTAAGTGTGTATTCTTTTTATTTTCTAGAGTTGCAGCCACATCCAGGCCAAAAATTGGGAGGCAAATGCAAACCAAAAACTTCTGAGAAGGGCAATTCCTGTACATTGCATAAACATATATAGCAACTGCTTCAGTTCTTATGATGCATAAAAAAAGGATTGCTTCTTTCTGAATTTTTTGCAAGATCTATCTAATTAGTGGATATTCCATTGTTCATTAAATTACTAACCAAAATATTCCTTTATAGCTAAACCGAATTATCTGATAACACTAGTCTCTGGTTACAGTCCTACTTTTGATTTTGATTTGCAGAGATAGTCCTGCTACTTTGAGATTATTTACCACAAATGGGAAAAAAAAAATAGACAATGAGTTTCAAGATTTGACTTGCTCCAGGCTACAAAAAGGTTAAGAGCCAGATTCTGTCTCCATTTTGCCAGGCCTGGGAACAGTGGGGGCTGGGAGACAGGGTAGGGGGTCAAAACACAGTCAACTTCAGTGACTCTTTTATCTCCATCTTTCATCCATTATCTTCATCACCCAAGTGAAATTGTCTTTTAAGGATAATTAGGAAGCAGTTTAGTTTAGAGCAGTCCTATGGCTGTCCTAAAACAAATGGTTAGAAAAAGAATGATAAAAAATAGCTTCATTTTTTTTCTGACATGGAAGCACACAGGACTTATTGAAAAATATACAGAATTAAAAACAGAGAAAGCTGAAGATTTCCTGGCTCTTAGTTCTGTCTGACATCCCTTATTCCTCATTCAGACACAGAGGGACTTCAGAGCTTCATTCAAACTAAATTTCTAATGGGATTCCCTACCAGATAAGAGTATAGGTTCTTGGACTACAAATTAGGAGGTAAAAGTCAATGAAATTCAGCAATGAGCAACGTTTCAGTTCACTATCAATAATGTAAAATAGATTGAAAAAAATTGTTTGAATCTCAGCAATAATGAGTCTTCTTTGAATCCTCCCAAAATAAAAACAAACAAACAATAACAACTTTTGAGGAAAAAATACTTCGTTCAACTTTTTTCATTTCAGTGTTCTTCCCATTCTTGAAAAACAGAAAAAGACTTCAAGAGGATAAAAAGATACATGTCAGGCAGTCTGCATCTCACTGATGCTAACCTAATCTATCAACGGCCTGGGAAATATGTGGCTTGACAAAGGGAAGCAGATGTGCTTTTAATCCTCCTAAAGCTAACTATGGGATGGGTATCCTCAATCATCCAGAATGGTTTTTCTGGTGCCCTTATGTCTCTTCGTAAAGGCTGAACAGAGTTATTTGTCAGGGAATCAGACCTTCACTTGGGATTTGTGTACTTTTTAGTCCTTTGATCATATGTCTCATATTTTACCTTAACTGAACCTTCATGGACTTTTGAAGATAATCGTTGCTTTCCATTTTTCATCAGAGAGAGCTACTGGCATGAGCAGTCATCCCTCCCTGCAAGCACTTCTCTTGAAATTAGGAAGCCACTTGCCCAGCCCGCTGACAGGCAAATAGGATACAGTAGGTGCCAGATTCTGGCTTTTTTTCAAAGAACAGTTGTTAAATCTTTCCTACTGCATGTTGATTGGGAGCGTGATTAATCTTTTACTGATGACACCCAAGAGAGGTGAGAAAACACCTTCAATGCCAAAATGGAAGTAGTGTTTATTACACCTTGTTTGTGACCAAGATACCGTGGCTTGTGTAACAGAGTGTGCAGAGAGTAGTCACTCAGCTCTGCCTGGCACTCTCTCCAGCACTATGAATATGACATGCTAAGGCAGTATAAGCCCATTTTTGAGACAGGAAAGCTGTCTTTAAGAGTTTTCAGTGAAACTACTTTCCTGCTTCAAGAGTACGTAAGGGAGAGAAAGCGCCATCCTTCGTTCATGAAGTCAGATGTCCAACTCCAAAGTCTGAAAACACCAAAAAAGAATACACCTTGTATTTAAACACAATATGCACAATGAACCCAATTCCTTTGGCTTTTGTAGGAAAGAGTGGAGAGCAGATCAATGCTGTCATCAGTGAACAGCATTATCATGAAGCTAGGGTCAAACCAAAAGTCCTTACTCTTCTATCACCAATTTTCTCTGAAACTAGAGTACCCTTTATCATTATCTATTCCACAGATTCATCAGAAAATAAGAGAAATACACAGAGTATTCTTCACTGCAGCAAACCCAGACTGACTTTTAGCTACTGCTCTAAACACCACCAAAGCCAGAACAGAGTCATTCAGAAGTCATTCAATCCTATTCATTTGGAAGTCAGTAAATGGTTCATTTCCTCTGTACACATACTGCCCTTGGCAAAACAGTGTGTGCAGTGCAGTATAGCAACCCTCTTATCTTGACTGAAAAAGTAGTGTAGCCTTTGTTTGAACCTAACCTCCCTTACAAGATATTTTAAAGTTTGGTGTATTGGATTGATCACAGGACAAGGCACTGTGCGCCATCACACAAAAGATCACGAGTCTTTTGCATATAGGAAAAACAAAACAAAGGGCAAGTGATTATTTATTAATAATGACAGGCAGACAGATAATGAGGCAGACAGAGCTGTGGCTGAAATACAGGTCTCTTGCCACCCAGATCCACATGAAAATTGTGAGGCCATAGTTTCTACAATCACATTACTTAACCTTTTCATGTCTCATTCTTCCCCAAAGTAAAACAATATGCCATAAGACTTTTTCATCTTCAATTTTTCATTGGCATAACTGGTGTGCCTAGCATTAATAGCACACTTTGAAAATATAAGGCACTCTGTTAGAGAGCAGAAAAGATGCTAATGGTTAACTGCTTGGTTATATACAGAAGGAACTAAAACATGGAGTTAAACTGCTACAGGCATCTTCCACAGAGGCAGCACCACAGGAGCCTTCCAAAGCCCAGACTAGCTCAGGATAGACAACATGAATGAACTCGTTCTGTGGCACTTTGCAACTCTGGAACTGGACCCTAGTGAACTAGTACAGATGTTTACCATGATTTGACAACCTTTTTTATGCAGCTAAATTGTTCATTGACAAAAAGCAATGCTTTATTGTGCTAAGTAGAGAAAATGAGTTGTTTTGTATAAAACTGAGCTGTGACACAGGAGTCCTGGGTTCAGCTGCCATCTCTATCACGTATTTCTGTAGGACCTTGAGCTAGTCAATTGCTCTTTCCATTCCTCAGCTCCCTCTGTGTAGCAATTTCACCAGCAAAGCTTCTGGGATTGACAAAGGAATTGGTGGAAAAAAATCTACAGTAAGTATTGTGGATTGTATATGGCTTTCAGGGCATAAATGATACAAAATCTATGGCTCTGTATCTTCTAGACAGAAAGTGTATGCAAGTGTTCCATTTTGCAAAGTTAAAAATTTCATCTGGTTCTATTTAACATTTTCTTAAGCATCCAAATTTTTCTTTCCCTTAGCTGCCAATGTTTTGTGATTAGAAAACATTTTGTTCTCAAAGTCTAGCCATGCTTTCATTGCCATGTTTTTATGAACTAAGTTACAGAGGAGATAAATGAAGGCTCAGCTGTCCATGGTTGGAAAAGAAATTTAAAAATTTAAAAGCAGTTAAAAACTTAACAATGGGGAATAAAAACCAGAAAGACAGATGATTATCTAGTGGTTACTTCCATGAAGCAGTTTTGAAGGATGAATATTTAAGGAAAAAAATTTAAAATATTGGGTTTTCCCTGAATTGTTTGATTTGTTTTAAGAAATAAAAACACTCGCTTTTCCCCATCACCTTTAAATTCCATATATTACCCTCTAAATCAATTACACAGGCACAGACAATGCCAAGGAATATAACCTGGTACTGTAGGTATAAGCCATGATGAATATGAAGACTGCAAGTAAAGGTTTGAAATCATTTAGTACTCATAAACCCAAAATCTAAGTTGTACCTTGTTTACTGAATTGCCAAAAGTCAAAATATAGCCTGTTTTACCTAAACAAGATTCCTGTGTAGCCATATATTAAATATACTCTTAGACTTTCAAATTAGCTACTCACTGTATTTCACAATTCAGCACTGGTGTTAGGACTGAATTTTAGTGTTGCACTCACCCCACCTAGCTGCAAGCGGCAGGAAGGCCAGCTAGACAAAGACAAAACTAGCCTTATGGAAAGGAGTGCAAATCTAATTTAACTAAAAGACAGAATTTTATTTTTTACAGAAATAAAGCTTATGGCGTTTTGAGTTGTGCTCTCAGTACTGGTTAATAACCCACCAAGAGTATATTCTATTGTGTGTTACTAACAGAGTTGCAGTATTTCTGTGCTTAACTATCCCTAGCACTTAAAATCTGTATCGCAAAAGCATTCTTAAAGGTGCACAGTGGCACACTGAGAAGTTTAGAAATGTAGCAACTAAAATTCTTTAGGAAACTGAAGTAATTTCTTTAGTTTGCATGCACTATGCTTCAAACTTTTATCAGTTTGAAACACTACCTTCCCCTATGGAGAAACAAACCAAAACCAGTTTTGATGATCTCAAGTCTCATCTGCTTACACAGCAGCACTCTATGTCCTCTGCCTGTCTCAGTCTCCTTGAGAACCACATAGTCCTTGCCCCTGGGCACATGGGGGGAAGGTTCCTCTGCCCATTCTACAGAATTACAGGTCACAGAATATTCTGAGTTGGAAGGGACCCACTAGGACCATCAAAGTCCAACTCCCAGTCAAGTAAATTTTAGTAAGACTTTGATTTCCAGACAATGCTTCTCGCTAAGAAAGAACTTAACACAGCTGCCCTTTCCTTTCCCTTGTCCCATTTGTTCTCACTGCCACACAAAGGGAATGAGTTAATACAGAGCAGAGGAGAAGGGAACAGAGAGCTCAGCAGAAGACTTGAGAATGAGCATGGTTAGAACACCTGCAGGAATAGGACTTCACAGGTAAAAGGGGCTCAGGAGTAATAGGCACACTGGCAGGATGTCAGGGTACAAAACAACTGTGTTTGTACAAACTAGTTATATATTTACTTCTGCCTAGTAAAAGGTTATAAGAGTTTTCTGTGCTTTTGTAGCACATTATTGGTCATTTGTAGATGGCATAAAGAAGAAATCAGTCACAGTGAAACAAAATGCTGTGGGGGAAGGAGGAGGTAAGTGGAGAGGGATGGAATTTCAGTTAATAAACTGTAAATACATAGTTTTAAATAAAAATTTATTAAATAACAATCAATACTAAAAGCATCCTTTTTTGTACTTAAAAGCTTCCTTTTGTGAAAGAAGAAGTAATTTAATGAGTTGCTGTGATTAGAAATCACTGAAATTTCTTTAAAACCTTTTCTTGCACATTAAATAGAGGCCCAAATTTAAGATGGACCCAGCAGTTAAACAGGACCTATTGTCCCATTGCATTTTCAAGAAAACAACTGATATTGAGGGAAGTTCACTTTAGGGGATCCATTCATAAGCTCCAGAGCTGAAAAAAAGCTTGCTGACAGTGAGAAAAAGCAGAAACAAACTGTAGAAATCACATCTCCAGAAATTCCCTGAAATGTGATAATGGGTGTAGCCTGGTGGTCTGTACAAGTGAGAGAGAGCAGAGAAGCAGGAAATCAGGGACAAAGATAAGACTATAAACCAGCAAACTGCAATGAGTTCCACATAGAGCCTGGAGAGTAAGTAAAATGGCTACTGCTGTTACTTTTGGGAAATTTTAGAAATAAGGAGACTAAAGAACTGGTACCTTTATTACTCACTATAATTTTTTCTAAAATCTGCTAGCAGTTTCTTTGTTATTAATGGTAGTTGCAATACTAGAGCCACATTGGCTTACTTACACATGCTGTGCCATGAAAGCCAGCTGAGTCCCTCCAGCCTGTCTCAGGAGTGAATTTGCACTGTTGTTAACAAGCGGGGGTCTGTAACTGCCTCATTTCCCCTCGTGTGTGAAGACCTCATAAAAGCCTACTCTCTCAACACTGCTGATTTTTGCTTCAAACCAGCCCTGAAAATTCCTCCTCCTACAAGCCCTGTGCTAAATGAATCAACAGTGCACTCTTTACTTTCTTGTTTAAATGTAGATTTCAGAAGTTTAACAGAGAAATAGAACTCAACAACAACTACATCTTTTATCATTAATAACTATATTAGTTCCTCATCCTATTCTCTCAATATTCCTTGTTTCCATAACAATTTCCATAACATTTCCATAAGGAATCTTATAGAGTCAACTGAGGTTGCAAATTCTTTGGGATAGTGTTCTCATTTTTGTTAAATAGTTGCCCTGCTGCAGGAAGGGATATTAAAAAATATAATCATCATGAGCCTAACAAAGTACGCACACAATCCTCTTATTCAAAGGTGCTGTTCTTCCCTGGGATGTCATGCAGATTCACACAACTTGATCAAATTGGTCAGCAGTGAGATCTGCTAAGATAAAATAATAGTTTGTAGTTTCTTGTACAGATACAATAGAATTTCAGCTGGTGGCAATTCTGCTCCTCACATTTTCTCCGAGTGAAACAACATTTTTAAAACAAATAATTTTAAAGGACCGTATGGTGTATAAAAAAAATTAAATGTCTGGGGCATCAAAAGCCCAAAACAATTTTTATTTTGACTGCGAAATAGAGTTTTTTAATTTCTTTTTGGCTTTGCATACAAAGGAACCATTGTGACGCTTCTAGCGGCACTTTTTCTCCCCTTCATCTTACAAAACTAGCATTAATCATTAAAAGTCTTTTAAAAATACCATAAACATAGAATTTGCGTGCCAGTGTTTCAGCTCTATCAACATGAAACATTTAGAATTCCTTTTGCCCTCAGACTCTAAGTCATCTCTGGCAGAAGCCACTGAACAGATCCTTTTGCTTGTTTTGCCCTGACTCCCAATACCTCAGCTAATCTAGAGCCTTTTTAACCCATTCCTTTGGACAGAAAGTTGCAGGCAGGCTCGTTAAGGGAAGTGAAATCTGGATTTCTTCTGCTGTTACAACTGCATCGTCAAGGGCCCATCTCAGATAGAAAAGTTCTCTCTTACCTTAAACTAGTCATCCTCTTCTAAGACTGATTTACAAGAAATAAATTTTCAGTTGCTTTGCTATGTTTGGGTCTCTTCTTAAATTTTCTGATTTCAGATTGCATCAGGAAGAAGTTGATTGTACATTTATTTGACTGGAAATTCAGAATATTGCATTTTACAAGGATTCTACTCTTAACATCTTACAGCAAAGGCTGTGTGTCATTCACACATATCATTCCCAACACTAGGAAATCTATTGCTTGGCAAAATTGAGATGTGTTATTTTTTCACAAACTACCACATTTTTAAAAAAATTATCTTATCCTTCTAATGTGGGGAAAAGAAAGAAAAATAAAATTAAATTGTCATTTCCCTCCTGAGGGAACCTTTTAAGTACCACTTATGCCTGTCTCTACAGTAAATTGGATCCTCCTGAATAGCTAAACTTATATCTAAGATCATCTGGTAGCAGAGAGGATTTGCATTCCTATAGCTCATGTCTGCACATTTCCTGTGTATGAATACATGACCTCCCACTATGCAATGTAATGAAGTCAAGCCACTGACATTGTCATAAGATAGATTGTCTTTTTAATTACCTCTGTTTCTGGGCTCTCAGAGCATCAGGGATGTAAGAAGCTTAACAAACACTGAAATGTCTACAAATAGGAATGAGTCCCAAGACAAGTCCAAGTCAATGTCTAAAGTGTACTGAAAGTTAGGACACCTACCTAACTGAAGCAGCCAAACTAAAACAAGTATTTCTGTCATCAGCAGCCTCCCACAAAATGCATAAAACTCTGGTAGGATATTGAGGTCAGTCTCACCTCTAAATTTATCAACATGTTTATAAATTTCTTCTATACCACAGAGGAAAGAGCAGTATTCTTATTTCTGTTGAAAACAATTTCTTTGGAAGGAAACTTCTAGAAGTTCACATAAACTACAGATTCTAATGCAATTACCACTTTGGGAGCTCTGTGCTTACTCATCTTCCTCTCAAATCCAGATCCAAAAGTATTTTCAAGGAAAGACACAATGGCTTATCTAGACCAAATGGACCTTATATATAAGGTTGCTTCCCAGAAACTATATGGTTCTTTCTATTTGTTTTGGGGTTGAGTGAATTTTCTTCTTTGTAGCACATACAGTGCTGTGTTTTTGATTTAGTGTGAAAGTAATTTTGGTAACACACTGGTATTTTCTTTGTTGCTAAGTAGTGAAAACATTAGTGTGTCACCAGTCACCAAGTCACTAATCCCTAAGTCAAGGACTTTTCAGTTTCCTGTGCCCTGTCAGAGAGCAGCTGCACAAGAAGGTGGGAAGGGGCACATCCAGGACAGCTGACCTGAACTGACTAAAGGGATGTTCCATACCACAGAACATGTATATGAACTGCAGGGAGTCAGCAGGGAACTGCAGGTACTTGGGATAGGCTGATGGTGAGCAATTGCATTGTGTATCACATGTTTCTCCTGGGGTTTATTCCAGCTTTCAAGCTGTTTTCTATAAGAAAGGAATTGTTTTTTAAAGTATACACCACACAGATGAAACATAGCACTTTCCTACACAAAGTACATGTGCAGGCTTTTGCTCTGAATTATCTCAGAGTCCAGATGTTTTTTTTCAAATCCCTTTACTTCAGGAAACCATGATAGAAAATTACTTTCCCACTGAATTTTATTTTCAGTGAAAAACAAACACTGCCATTTACCAGCTGTGGCTGGCTGGTTTGGGCCTTCTTGGCTGTAATATAGGCAAATTATTCTGCAATAAAAGAAGAGTATTTTTATTGGGTTTTAATCCTTCTCCATGATGCTGAGACAAAATGGGTTTAACAATCTAGGCCTGTATAGAACCCTCTCATGATTTAAGTTCTTTAACAGCCATACAATTCCTACTCTGCCATCATTTCTCCCCATCATAGCATTTGTCCTCAGGTCTGCCAGTAACATACTGCTATTTTTTGTTCCAGTCTTTAAAACAGCTATCACTCTAGTGATACTGAAGAGTCTATAGTTTCATAGAACACAGAGAACAGTAAGGAAAGATTCTGTTTGCTTTTCAGAACAGTTTTTCATCTTCAGAGGAGGTGTTTTTTTCCACTGAGAAAATTCTGCAATGATAAAGCATCCACCATTTACAATCTCTGATAAGAACTAAGAAAACTTCACTAGAAAGAAGAATGAAAAAGCATTAGCAGAAAGATTCCCATCATTTTTTCAGGGAAAGATTAAAATCAAGAATGAAAACACTGAAAACATAATTCTGCTTTTCTGAAGATTGCAAGTTAAAAAACATACCTTATCCAAAAAGTTTTTTTAAGGCTGCACAATGACAAAACAACCAATCTTGCTTACATGCTTTTCATATTCAATTGCAAAGTTTTTTACATTCCCTATTAGGCTAACATCAATGATCACACTGACAAGATACACATTTTTCTGTATCTTACAAAGGTCAAGTAAAAGACACTAGAGTCAAAGAATTAATTTTTTTGAGGAATCTTTAGAAAATACCGCATTCTCTCTCCATCTTATTTACAAAAATAGATCAGGTCACAGGCAACAGTCAGATACTGAAAATTTGTGAGGGTGATTACACCACAGATTTTCTGGGCAGTCTGCTGCTGCACATAGCCATTCTCATCCTTCATCTCATCAGAAATCCTCACACTGGCTTCTGTCCTTTCACTGTGTACCTCAGAGGAAGAGTCTGGCTCCATCCCTCCTGTGATTGCTGTTTAGGGAACAGAAGCCTGCTACTTGTTGGGTCCCCACTGTTCTGCCTTTCCTTCTCCAGGCTGGACAAATGCAGATCTGTTAGCATCTCCTCATTTGTCAGGTGCTCCAGCTCCCCGAATGTGTCCCAGTGGTCCTACAATAAAACTTCCATTTTATCAATATCTCAGCTTCATTCAGAGATAGTCTCGAAATGCAGTCACATTATCAAGATGGTCTGAAGAGAATTCAGAAGAAATATGAGCATCTACAGAGATGTATATTTTGACTTTAAAATCAAAACTATCCAATGGGTCTTTTCTTGCCAAGAAAGGTCATGTCTGCTTTGAAACATATTGTGAACTTTATATCTCATATGTATAGTAATTAGTTGGAATATAATATCACATTAACTACTTCCCAAAGGATTCCATATTCTGATTTACTGCTGTCAAATACAATGACCCTTACCCTTTCTAGTAACAAATGGTCACTCATTTTTTTCCAGTTAAAAGCTACTATTGCTGTATTTTGCCTTTGTAAAATTTCTGCTTTCAAATACACACTAATAAAAAGAAGTTAGGATTTTTTGTTTCATCCTCTGCATTCCTTAAATAGAGAGAAAATATATATTCCTTAACAAAAACTCTGGGTTGGGGTAAATGGTATACAGATTTTTCATTATTTGTAATTTATCATGCAGTTAAATTATAACTTCTAAATAATTAAGTAATCTTTCAAATATATCTCCAATTATTGTCTTAATGATTTATTATATTAACCCTCTTCCAGTCGTAAAAAGAAAGCAATTGCTGTTCTAGTCTGGCATGTGTCATTCCAGTTTTTACTCCCTATAAATGTGTTACAGTTCTTCCGCTGGCAGTCACAGAAACTCTCTATAAAAGCAGCATTTACTGCAGTTTCTCTCAGAGCCAAGGAATACATATGAAGCTTGACATTCTGGAGTATCTTTTTTCAGGCATTGATCTACAGGAGCTATTAGAATTACTGCTCTTACTATTTCACATTGTCTTAAAAGTGCAGCTTATGGTAATTTTTATGTGTTCACTATTAAGGAAAAAAATGGCCTTACATAAAAATGAATGCTGAAATTTACAAAAAGTCTTCATACAGTCACTGTAGGTCTCTAGCACGTCTTCCTTTTTGGTTGCTGGTAAACAGTATTAAGAAAAATAAAATCAGTCTCAGAACTCCTGAAGGCCCTTCTCATCTTAGTTATGCACCAACTAAAAATACAGAAAACCTGATATTTTAAAAACAAGTACTTCCATTAACTTCTGAAGGATGTACATAATTTTTCTCTTATATCACTTTTCCCTTTAAACAGTAACAGCTAGACGGTAAGAGCTCCTATTTTTGCACTCTGACTTTCTGCTGCAAAGAAAGACCAGCCTTCTCATCATAACACTTTTTGAATGACAATTAAGACAAAAATGAAACTCAAGTTCTTACTAAGAGACAAAAACAACTTGTCTCAACATTTCTCTTTCACAGGAGTCAGGATCAAGCCTTCGCGGCATCCATGTCCTTCCCAGACACTCCTAACAAGCAGAAACTGTGAAAAACACAACTGTGGAAGAAAACTAACAAAGAACAATAGCTTTCTTGTTAACTAAACATTAAAATTACATAAAACGTGGACATTGAAAGCAAAAGCAAAAACAAAAACAAAACATTACATGGAAAAACTAAATATTCAGTAACAAAATTAAATTGAAAAAATTGCATATACACAAATTCCTGGATTAGAGTTTTCCTAGATTTCTGACCAAAGATAAATAGTTTAAGATTATAAACAGTAGCATAAAAAGGAGGAGGAAACAAAGCAACTGAAACTTGCTTTTAGTGAGACTAAGCAAAAAGATCAGTTCTATGATCAGAAGAAAAGAGCATGTATGCATGTATTTGGAAGTCTTGTAATTTAACAGTCAGAAAAAATGCATCTAAAAACCAAAGTTGGTCTTCTTTATATTATAGGGGCATCATGTTACTTATTTGTTCATGATAAGAACCCTCGTAAAGCAGTCTGATCAGTCACAAAGTCTTCTGTAGCCTTTAGTGAAACTGCCCCCAAGACATTATAGGCAACACAGTGTCACTGTGGGTAAGACTCACTTTTCTTACATCTCCTTCAGTCATTCATTACAGTCTGTGCCATCACTGATTTCATTGAAATCCTCAGCAGAAGCACAGCAGCACATCTCTAGAGGTCAGTTACCTTCACATTTGACAAGGTCATGCATCAAAACTTCCTCATGGCCAGTGCAGAGCATTCCAGTACTAATGTCAGAACATTTCCTTACAGCTGTTTGTTTAGGGGGAAAAATATTTTTAAACTTTTACAAAACAATATATTTTTTAAAATTACATAATCTGGCTGAGGAATTTTCACACAAGAGGTTCTCTACTCATGAATAATAGCTATACCAAATTAAGCTACAGGACATATTTTCATTTTGGCTTCAAATTTCCTTTTAATTAGGGCAAAATTGCCATTTCTATAAATTTCAGTTATAATCAAGCTTTTCCAGTTCTTTTATCCAGCTGCCTAATGTACTTGTACAGAGAATAAAAGGGTTTACTGTTATATGTTTAATGTAGATTTCCAGCTGTATGAGATGAACTGTTTTATCATTGAAGCTTCTGGATGAAGGAAAAAAGACTTGCAGTTAGTCAAGAACAAGTCTATCCACAATCCATTCAGTACAATCAATGGGAAGGATTTTTTCCTTGATACCTGTAAGATTCCTTTCAATGTGTTAATTAGATAATGTTAAAATACCAGCCACACAACCAGAAATAGTAGTTCTCAGTTGCTCTCTTTGAAAAATGTCTAGAGAAACTCCATGCAGTTACTTACATCCTGTTCCAAATGACCAAAACATTCCTAGAAATGGTCATTAAAAAGCCACTTGGTTTTCACTGAACACAGGGAACATCAGGCAGTGGGTACGTCACCAACCAGTTCTAATCTGCTCAAAAATATTTGTGGTGCTCTGTTCAATTGATCACAAAGGTTTTTAGATAACAACCCAAGAAAGGAAAACCAGTATTGTTTTTCTCCACATTGCTGTTACTACAAGAATAAATAAAGGACTCTAGCCAATTTTTCAGAGTATTTTCAATTTTCATGTCACCCATGGTAATGTTTTTCCCAATGTTTTTCAAGAAACTTGTAGGACAACCCATGGGTAATGTTAGATGATGCTGCCAGCTTCTTCGCTCTTCAGGAATTGCTTCAGGCCCTGCTTCTGATCAATCTCCTAAGAACACACAATGGCTGTTGTCTAACTATTTTGATATCCACTCTGGCACATGCCAAATTGCTCTTCATGTGATTCTACACCACCATTACTCTATTATCTTCTTTCTGGAGCCAAAGTAGGCACCAGTCTGAATACAGCCCACACAGAACATCTAATAACTAGAAATCATTAGAGATCTAACAGCTAGGAATCACTCATGTTAGAGAAGCAAAGTGTTCTTCATGAGTATTGATCAGCTGACTGCCATGGGGATCAGAAACTGCATATACACTCATATGACTCTTCTTGAATGGTTCTTCATGTGGAAGTAAGAAAAAAAGCCAACACAATGCAACCAAGTTGAATGAAAAACAATATACTAAGGCTTATTTTTTTCACATTGGCTGCAGATTATATATAAAAAAAAACTCTAACTAAAATAAGAAAAGGCAAACAATTATTTTTTAAACAGCTAAAAATGATCCTACAAGTTAGTAGTAGCCTAAACCGTTAAAAAATTAATTTGTACTTCAAACTTGAAACTGCAACACATGAATGTTTGATCTTACCATGGAGCCAAATTAAGTTACATTAAAGTTTTAAAGCATCATTTTAAAGAAATGTAAAACAGAATCTCTCACCCTCAGAGGAGGAATAGCTAATATGAATTGAATCTTCTGCCAAACCTCCCCAGTTCTACATGACCTCAGTCTCAGAATATTCAGCTTCATGCACTCCTTCCTGAGAACCAGTACAAATTAAGGCCTCTAAAATATTCTGGCCATCCAGAATTTTCCATGAATGTTTTCCCCCCAAACACTCCCCACTTATGCCTTATAAATAAGTGTTCTAAATAAGAGTTTAGAAGGAGTTCTGTAAGGACCGTGTCTAGGTTTTTTCCCACAGCAATATCATTCCAAAGGAGGTTTTGTCAAAAAAAATGGGACATCAAAACACCTGATTCTGGTTCACTTTGTTTCATGGTTACAAAGAAATAACGCATTTTATTTTGTAAAGATTAATTATTTTACAAAATCTTATTATGGTAATAAGCTCAAAAATTCCACAATTGTAAAAAGCACGCCTTTTCAGAGACCCTCTTTACTGTTGTGAAGCAATTTTTAGTGTATTTCAATTGAGTTTCACCATAATGTGTCATTTCTTGGGCTTTTAAATATAGTTAATACAGTTGGTTGTACAAAAGACCCGTATTTTCTAATTTTCCAGCATGGACATACAGCTCAGGAAATGACATCACTCTCCTAGTGCCAAAAATCAGATTGGAAGTCCTAAATCTCAGCACACTTTCTCAGCCAGTGACGCAAGCAGCCTGCTGAAGTGAATTAAACCTTTGTCCTATTCAGTGAAACTTGGATTTTCATGTCTTTTTCAAGAACTCTACAAAATCTACCTGTTGAATATGTTCATGAAGTAAGTTTCAAAAGGTAAAAATCTCAGAAGTGACAGAATAGGTTTCAGAATGGGATTCAGGCCTTTCAGGTTTAACTTCTGGCAACGTTTCTGAGTTTTAAATAGCAACCAATTTTTACTTTAAAAAAACCCATATTCATAATATGATCCCTTACTTTGTAATAATTGCTAACAAACATGCAGATTCAGAACAGAAAATAGGCACTGCACTAACACCAAAAGGAACACCAAGAAGCCACTTCTTTCCCCGAGTGTCATATGAACAATTTAGGAAACAATTTAGCCAAAGATCAACACACCCCAATACAGTAATCTAAATGTAGCTATCTATATATTAATATAGTTAACAGAGATCAAAATTATGATCCAATCCAGGTGACTATCCAGTACATGTTTACTTTAGGGTAAGCTGATTCGCTTTCCAGTCTCTGTTCACTGTTTTGCAACTCATGCATGACATGAGGAGAGGCTTTAAGGTACAGTCCCACCAAAGTAGTACCTGATACCATCTGTTTCCTCTCTTCCTTTCATTTCTTCTGTGAGTGTTTTTCATTTTTTCTTTTTTTTTCTTTCTTTTTTTGTTTCCCCAGATGGCATGAAGCCGAGTTATAAATAATATTCATGACACTGAATTCTCACACTGTTAAGCAAGGTCAGTGAATTTAGACTAAAAAGCACAAAAAGCCTAGTGATAACCCCTCAAGAGCATAGAATCAACCTGTTAATTCTCTTGAAGTAGCAGATATATACAGCCGTCAATCTCTGTCTTTCCCCTACAGGGGCATAAAAAACTTAATTCACAACACCCAGAGCACATAGGACAGATCGCTGATGAAAATCACAATTTTTTAATCAACAGTGAGTGCTGTGAGGTCTTCTCATGTTTGTAAATGCTCAGCATGTTTCAGCAACACAATGTCAGTCTTTACAGAGCTAAACTTGTGGCATTACAGCAATATGAAGCACCATGCATCACTTTCAGCTCCACAGAAGTTGAAGAGCTTGTGGAGAACCACTTCAGAGCTTAGATAGTGCCATTTCTTGGAACATGCAGTGAACATGAGGTCATGCAATATTCTGGAACAATATGATTGAGGCTACTCCTTTAGCAAATATAAACCAAGTTCTGGCACTGTTTTGTTCTCTCCCTTCAGCTGTAATGTCCTACACAGAAGTTTACTAGTTAAGAAGTATTGCTTATTTCTCTACATCAGGAACTCTTTTTTTCTGTCTTGGTATCAGAGGTACAACCCCTGTTCATGACAACCCAGCTACACATCAGCCACGCTTCAACAGAACTGTTGCAACTTACACCTCCAAAGGACAAGTAAAGTGAGTGAAATATTACCCAAGGTCCCTTCCCTGGGGCCAGTGAAAGAAGCAGTTTCCCAAACGACTAGCTGTTTTTTTCTTCCCCTAAAGCAAACTTCCCAGGCTTTAAATTTACCTGGGGAATGGTCCAGTAAGTGCTTTATTTTGTTTACACCGAGCTATAACTCCAACACAGAGATAAACAATACAGATTGGCCCTGGATAACCATGGATCTGCCATTTCCAGTGCTGCTCAGACATACGGGGGTCACAGCAGCTGTGTCTCAATTCTCTTCACCTCTGTTATAAAAATACACAACCGGCCCATGTCAATGGAGAAGTCAGGACACAAAGTATGGAATTGCAAGGGTAAATATTTATTCATGCAGATGAGATGTACCAGCCAACAAGGGGCACCATCAATGTGGCTTTACATAGGTTGTTTTAGCCTTCATACTTTCAGGTACAACACAATTTGACAAATCACTGACACCCATGCTGCTGATTGTCAATCATAGTAAAACTTTGCAAAGCAGCTACATTTTTGCAGGATTCTTTCTGCTTGTCTGCTGATCCAGATGTCCCTGGAGCCAGTTTTGCCAGTTATCTATGATACAAGATGACACTGAGAGGGCTTCAAAGACATGTCAGAGAGGCTGGGATGCTGGTGGTTATCTTGGTTGTCCAGGCATATTCTTTATCGTTTATAGACAGCTCTAAGCTTCCAAGGAGCAAAGGCATTTATTTCTAGGGCCAGGTAGTGCTTTAGTTTGTTTAACTGAAGAATGAACAATACTACAGCGTCAGTAAAATACCACTATTCCATTTCATTACAGTATATAATGTATACATGAACTAACATACACATTAACTAAATTTCACACTATAAAGACTGATAGACAATTGTTAGGGAAGGAAAATTTTGTAACAATTCCCCGATGTGCTGCAGCTGCAGTGGAAAGGCACTTGGGCTCGTCGCCGCTCCTCTTGCAGAGGGATTCTCTGGTTTGTCCTCTTCCCTTGCGCCAGCACAGAAGACGGGCCCCGTGTGTCACCCTTGTGCCCGGTTAGACTGTCCTGCTGAAGCAGCCCACACCTTCACACGAACCCATCAAACCCCATGGAGGATCTGTTTTCACCTCACGGACCACGAGCCACGTGCACTGACCACAAATCGTGGGGCTGTTTAGAGAATTTAGAATCAATCGCGGGTCCCCGGTGGCCGCGGCGCTGGGGCGGGCAGCAGGAGCAGGCCCCGACCTTGCTCTGGGGCCGCCTCAGGCGGGACCCGCCCGGAGGCGCGGCTGCCTTTGCTCCCGGCGCGGCCGCATTTCCAGAGCCATTTTACCCACCACTTCTTTTATAGCTGAGCCAGTCGCCAGAAGATGGCAGCAGGCGATAAAATAGCCCTGAATTTTGGTCCCAGCTATTGCCCGCAAAGGTGTGTGCCCCTCGAAAGCCTTTTACAGCAAGGCTTCGATTCACTGCAGCAAGGGGTGGGCTGCAAACCGCTTGTGCTCAACTCACGAAGCTTTTAAACCGTCGGGTTTATAGCAGCAGGTAAAAAACAATTTGTTCTTAAAAGAATGTTCAAGTTTGGTGACAACAAAAGCTGGTTCATGCAGAGGGAGCAGGAGCCAGGTACTCAGGCTGGCCAGCTCCAGGGTGTGGGGCTTTGAAATCATGGAATTGTTTGGGATGGAAGGGACCTTTTAAATGTCATCCAGTTCCAACCCCTCCACCATGGGCAGGGACACCTTCCACTAGAACAGGTTGCTCCAAGCTCTGTCCACCCTGGCCTTGTGCATCTGCTGGTGTGGGACCTGACAGCAGTCAGCCCTGTCTTCACAGAAGGGCTAATAAGAAAAACAATAAATCTCAACAAGTAAACAACTGGATCTGCTGTAAAGTCCTCACAGTTATATCTGCAGCACCCAACCAGGCGCTGATGCACAATATTTTGTGGGTAAAGTAGGAGCAGTATGTGGCTCCATGGGAAAGTGACCATACCACATTCCCACCTCCTGATGCACATCCCAGTGGGTTAGGTCTGCTTGGATTTGCAGTGCACACAGCAGTTTTCACAGCAGTTCAGTCATCATAGAATCACAGGGTCATACAATGGTCTGAGTTGGAAGGGACCTTGGAGATCATCTATTTCCCCACCATAGGCAGGTTGCTCAGAGCTCCATCCAACCTGGCCTTGAATATTTCCATGGATGGGGTGGGGCACCCACAACTTTTGTGGACAGCCTGTTCCAGTGCCTCACCACTCTCACTGTAAAGATTTTTTTCCTAATATCTAATCTAACCCTGCTGTCTTTCAGTTTGAAGGCATGCCTCCTTGTCCTGTCACTACGTGCTCTTGTGAAAAGTCTCTTTCCATCTCTCTTGTATGTTCCCTTCAGGAACTGCAAAGCTGAAATAAGGTCATCCCAAAGCCTTTTTTTCTCCAGGCTGAAATAAACCCTTTTGCCAGGGTGTTAGTGAGGTCTTTGGAAGCCCTAAGCATCACTTCCAGCTCTGCTGTGTCTGTGGAACTCTTTATTTAAGGTGGCAGAAGATTTTCCTGAGTACTAAAGTTAAGTCTAGGAAATTCTTTGTTCTTACCAGTACTTATGGGATTACCTGACGTGACATGCCAGCTCTTTCTTCCCCATAAATAACACTCAAAATGGCATGAGTTCCAGTATGGTACAATGATTTAGAAGTAATCCTTATTAAGTAATGACATTTTTAATGTATTTTGAGACTTGCTGAAATATGAAAAAACCCAAGTATTTTCCATTTTTGCACCAAAATATATTATAATAGTTAAAGTTTTAGGAAGCTTCTTCAGATTTTGTAATTGTTGCTTGGAGCACTTCATCTCAGATACTGTCAGAAATTCTGGAATTTCAAAAAATACACTGGGAATGCTGATCTGTTACATGGACAGTACGAACAAATTCAAAGAGAAACTGGTATACTCACTGGTAATTGGTACTGTGCTGAAATGTGGACATCCTATTAAATTATTAATTTCTTCCATGTTCTAAATGGAGTTTCATTAATTACACTTGACCATATAAAATAGCAGAGTAGTAGGAAAATAACTCACTTTTATACCTTCATATGCAATAGGCTGAAGAGAATCTTATTCTGAACCTTCAGATAAACTTGGACAATTGTGACTAGTTATAAAGAAATATGTACTATAATAGTTATACATATATCACATACAAATAACTTATTTTTGCTAGAAATTAATCTTTGTTGTTACCTCAGATATCAAGTGCAATTTGAAGCTTCAAGGTCACTTAACTAATTAACTGTATTAATTGCAATATTACTTAAATTGCCTTCCTTGATATATTATGCCTGCAGAATAAATTATTCATCTCACAAAACTTGTTAGCTAAAGAGTCTTGTCTCCTCCTAGTTACAGTATTTTCATCAAAGCAACAAACAAATACCAGAGCATTTCTCTTAATTAGTTAAATTATAAGGAATAGAGTCAAATATGCATCCAAAAAGATATGTGGAGCTTACAATTAGTCAAACTAGAAGCTGTGCAATTTCACCATACAGAAAAGAAAGACACCCATCTCCAGGAGGTCTGTGTTACTGTAGTAGCACAAGAGGTCTGTGTTTTAACACTTCTGTATGAGTTATTTCACTGTATTTTCAGCAAGATGAAAGATGTTTGGTTTTGGAAACAAGAAAAACACTTTTGTGTGGTCGACTTGATTGTGTCTGATTGAAGCATGCTAGCAAGCCCACAATTATTCAAGTACTAAGTTAATGCCTGGATCATATACATGGAAAGCTTTAGTGTCTGATTTCTTCTGTCACCTCTTATAACAAAATTTACTTTCATTTAGAAAAAAATGCTTGCTGTACAGACATTTGGTGGGACAGTGGTTGCAATGGTTGATATAGATTCGTCTGACTTCACAGCTGCAGATGGGGGTTAAAAATTACATTTTTTTCTAATTGTTTCTTCTTATGTGGGAACATTTCATTTTCATCCTCAGTGCCTGTTTTTTTCATAGGCTTTGGTGCCTTCATTTAGAAATACATATAAGAGAATAGAAATTTTAGCTGTTACATAGGAACTTCATTCTAAAATATTCATCAGTTGCCCCATTTATTAATTTTTCAAACTACTATGCCTCACCAGTCATTTCCAAAAGAAAACAGATGCAAAGAAACAGAAAAAAACAACAACAAAAACACCCATGCTTTTAAAAGTATGTCTTACATCTCTAGCTCACCTACTTTTTAACCACCAAGCCTCACTGTTTGTTCTGTAGTGGTATCTGTTCTGCTCTGCTTTGAAGGACAGAACATTTGTCTCTTTTTAAAACACAAGCTGGTCCTAACATAAATAACACACCTAAACGTCCCTGAGGTGAAAGTTTTTATAATATGCTGAATATTTATAATATTCAGACTAGCTGAATACAATAGACCAAGTTCTACCTGAAATTTGAGTTGACTTCCACTTGCTAACAGCCAATTAACATAAATAGGTAATCCTCCCTCAGCAGTACCTGCAATGGGTCTGTGAAATTGGGAACTTTACATATTTTACCTGAATTACCTGCCTGCTTCAGGCAAGCCAATGAAGCAGCACTCTGGGAAGCTGCAGGGCCAAGGCTCAGTGCAGCTGAAGAGCAGATGGTAGGGGACAGATCTGGCACAACAGACTGTGACAAAGGCACAGGTAAGGTAGTCTTTAAGTCAACTTCATGCAAGCTCACACTGAGGTGGAGGTAAATCTGTTTGGTTACCATGCACTATGACAGGTATGCACTAAGGCATTTTTGGACTGGCAGTACCATCTGCCATAGAAGTCCCACTAGGTTCAGTAGAAACAGGTGCATGTCCTGGTCAAATAAAACCTTCACCATGGTCATCTCTCAGACAGAGGTGTCTCTTATGTTCACACTTGATCCCTTTAATGCTCCCTATAATAGAAAATCCCACCAGGTAGGTTTTCTACAACAGGTCAAGAGCCACAGCAGAACTGTTGGACATACAGTGATGAAAGACAGTCAGGTCTTAGGAAACACCCCATCTCCCTTGCCATCATCTCTGAAGGCAATACGATTTGTCTTAAGGTGAGAACACTAGGTGAGAATTGCAGGAGGAATGATTTGGATGCTCACTTAATCAATCTACTCCAGAGATGGGGGAGTTGTGGTGATTGCTATTGACTTTGGTATGCATCAGCCTGCAAAATCTATAAAATGCTGCTGAAGACGGGGCCAGCTGAGTAAACTGATATCCCAAGGTTGCAGGCAGCTAACTGGTGAATCCCCAGCCCCACAGGGACACCTGCAGGGCGTCCAGCCCTAAGACAGGGAGCACCCACTTTTTGGGTGGGTGAGTAAAGGTGCTGCAAGGCCAAAGACTATAAACCTGTTCATTTGTAGTGAAACCTGATATATCATAACCTTTTATACCTGCTGATATTATATACTGCATTGACAACATTTAGATCCTGTATTAGCAACAAATCTAATCATAATAATCCACATAATGAGTGTCATATTTCTCATGACTGACCAAGAGTCTTCTCTCTATCACTCTGCCACACACACCTATAAGAAGCCCATATCCATTAACAGGAATATTTCTTTATGAATTATATTGACCAAATACAGACATTTAAAACAACAACAACCAAAAAATTGAAATTTAAGAATTTAAGTTTAAAATTAAAAGCTAGAAAGTGGCATGGTCATTGTATTGGTGCTAGGAAAACATCTGACTGCTGTCAGGTGTTTTTTTCTTACAAAATGGATCAGGGAATCTTACGTGATCAATATAAGAGTCTTTCATTCTAATAAATATTTCTGTTGAAGAAAATAAATTAGAGTTAGATAGTATTATTATTAAGAGGTATTGCTGAAGTTATGACACCTGAGAATACACAGTATCTCTGGTCCTTACCTGTTGGAAGAGGTTGTATTATCATCTTATGCCTGTGATATTTTTAAAATTTTTGCATATTATTTGCATATGTGATTTACCAGCAGCATGTAGTGATCTGACAGCCCTCTGATTCTGGCTTCAGTGGACTATGACAGAATTTGAATCTCCTAATTAGAACTTCGTGCTTATCACACATGGTCTTTAGGCTTCATCTTTTGACTTCACAGTCCACTAAAGTGCCGCAATGAAAGTCACCAGGCATACATTCAACAGTGAATAAAGGAAACAGAAGAGGTAGGAAGAATGTGGAGTTTCATTGTTAGAGAAAATGCTGTAGATGAAGAAGCCTTTGTCCTTGTCCCCAGACAAACACAACTAAAAATTTGCTCTGATATTTGAAGATGGTTCAGTGCCATTTTGTACAGCAACATTTTTCAATACTAAATTTAATTCTAAATAAAAATAATACTTGGCCAAACCACCAGTTCTTCCTGTTTTGGAGAATATCTGGTCTGTATTTCTTACCTTGTTGATCTGTTTCCCTTTGCATATGCTATCGAAAGCAGTTTACATGTTTAACTTATGTGAATTCAATGAATGTTAGAGTTATTCAGCACTTTCTTACATTCTTGGCCAAGTGAACATTATTAGTCAATTCTGAGTATTAAGCAAACAAGATGAATGCTGTTTGTAACTAAAAGTTTAATTGGCTAACTGAGTTGTGAATTCTGGACAGCTTGCCCTGCATGAATGATAAATTAGGAATTAAAATAGCTCAAGTAGGAAATCATACTGTATGGGTTTGGGTTTTGTGTGTTGGTTTTTTTTCCCTAGGAGAGAAAGTCCTGTTCTTCCAATGTTGAGAGGATATGGAAATATAATTCCTCGAGATATTCTATCTGGTAGTAATTTCCACAGTATTCTATTACAATTTGTCAGTATGGTTTTCATGACTTTCATAGTATGAATTAGGTGTTAAGCTAAAATCCAGTAGAATTACATGGATATAAGTCTGTAAGTAAAAGGAAAATTAGGCCCATCAATTCTTAGCCTTAACTCGAGAACCCATTTAATTGTAGGATTTGGGAAGCTTGTATTTATCTTCTAAATGGGATATTTACTGACAAATTATTATCAAAGTGTCATGTGTTGTGTGAAATTTTACTGACACCTGATAGCTAGTTCTACAACAGGGGCCTCTGACAATCAAGAGGAATGTCACTGACACAGAAAAAGTGATTTATTTTTCCCTCAGGGGTCACTGGGCCTTTGTAGTTGCTGGGAAAAATCTTCTATTTGTACAGGCTTTGAGGAGGTGCTTCATTTTACTGACTTAGGAACATATTTTTAAGAAATTAACTCAAATTTACGTTCCTGTAAAAATCTTTCCTCTTTAATTACTTTTTCTCATTTTAATTTGCTGCTTTCCTCTATAACATGATTTTCCTGTAGTGGAATGGCAAAGTCTGAGAACATTAACTGAAATATATGGCTTGCTTCAAATATGAAACAATAGATAAAGCAGATATTTTTCCTTCCCTATGATGGATGGTGTTTTCTTTTTACATAAATGGTATATGTTCCTTTTTGATTAAAAGTTGACAACATTATTTTATAAACACAGGAATGCACATTACCTGTACCTATTAAAAATTATTTCAGACTTTTCCATGAAATGTAATGGAGAAGGAAAGGAAAATTCTTTAAAAGGTCAGACTGTAGGTTTAGCTTACTTTGGTAGTAATATGGGTGTGGCATTTTGTTGCTAGGACACCTAATTGACTTCTTTTTTTTTTTTAACTTACTCCTGGTCAGTAATACTGTGCAAATAATGTTTTCTTTTGTATTTTTGTTTGCTGGTTTGGGCGTATCCCGTTTTTGCTGGAAAATTCAAGCAAGGAAAGAATGTATACTAAAGGAACCACGTTCAAATACCAGCAAAGCGGAGATCTAAGTTAATTCATAAAGATTTCGAATTTTGCATTTAGCAAAGCAGCATGATTCCAAATGCAGAATAAAGAATCCGTTCACATTGCAGCTGGTACACGTTCCTGGGAAGCCTTTTTTCTTCCTTTGTGTGTAAGCCTGTGCCATCCATCGCTCCATCGCACCATCACAAACGGAACCCACGCCAGGGGGAATTGAAAGAAAAAGCACAATAGGACCACGTGATACAAATTGCTATTAGCCTTTCAAGGCACACATTAAGTAGACTATTAAATTATCTCAGAATATTGCTTTGTATTTGCTGAAGTATAGAAATTGTATGAGCATTTAATTGCCACGTGCCATATTCCCCATTGTGCTTTTAATACACTTCTTCCAGCCCGCCTGGCACGACGTGGTAAGTCATTTTAACAGAGGGGGCTACATATCCTTTGTTGTCATCCTTACACAGTCTGCGGCACACACTCGGGAAGCTCGTTGTATTGCCAAGCCTTAGATCGAGCTGCAGGATCCCCGCAATTGTGTGAGCCGCACGCAGGAGCAGGACAACACCTGGAAAATCAGAACTGTCAGAATTAGCCTTCTAACGAGAGACACGAGATTGGCGGGGCAGCAGAACTCGGGTGCTGCCCGTTCAGAGTCCCGTGTGAGCCCAGCGGGTGCTGGACGCCTCGGCGGTGTGGTTCTTTTGTGGGCAGCGGGAAATCCCCCGCCTCTGCCCGCAGGGCGCGGGGGTGTGGAGGGAGGTGTGCCCACCGGTGCTGTCCGCGCCCGCTGCCCCCGGCGCCGCCGCTGCCTTGCGGAGGTCAAACCCGCTCCTCCAGAGGCGGCTCCGGCGAGACTCGGCGGCAGCCGGGCGGACGGGGGTCGCCGGCGGGCAAAGGCG